>JBCEWB010000001.1:7759878-7770619 GCA_039654565.1 Peronia peronii
ATAGATAGATAGATAGATAGATAGATAGATAGATAGATAGATAGATGGATGGATGGATGGATGGATGGATGGATGGACAGACCGATGGATGGATGGACGGACAGATGGAGAAAAACAATAAACAAACAAAACGCTAGAATATCAGCGGCTGATATCAGTCCTAAATGTGGACAAAGAAACGCCAACGCTCTGTCCTGAAGTGATAGTCAAGTGGCATCGATGTTTTCAAGAAACTTGGGAACATTTCAAATGCAAGATGACAGTTCTAAAGCCTCACATACTTTGTTTGATAAGGGCAGTCGTGCTGAAAGGGTTAAAACATGAGAATTGGGCAGATGACTGGCGTCCACACTGGGAGTCAGTCTAGTTCGTTCGGTCGCCGTCACCTAGTACGAACTCCCGTTTGTTTTTTTTTAAAAATATTATTTTATTATTATTTCCCCTGCTTTTTCTTCAGTTCTGTTGAATTTTCCGCAGCCTCGCTCAGTTTTCACCAGTGTTGTGTCATTCACTTTTTATCACGAGGACATCAACGTTCGTGCCTCTTCATCGTCTTCTTTTTTTTTTTCTTTCTTTCTTTTTCCCCTTTTCTCTGCCAATTCACGACTTCTGACGAGCAGCAATATTCCGAGCAGTCTTTTTGCACCCGTTGTGGATCCTGTCGCTCTCTCCAGAGAATGGAATTCATTTATTCATAACGGCGAGGAGGACCCTCTTTAGGAGGTCTTTGGGGACGTTGATTTGGGAGAAACACTGTCATTTGTCGTTGGCCGGTGATCTGCCGGGGAGAGGACGGGTCAGTTATGAATAAGGAGAGGCATACGGGGAAGGAGAGAAGTTAATATGAACGGGGGAGGTAATGGATGAAAGGGTTGTGGAAGAAAGAAAGAAGAAAAAGAAAAGCATAACATGTATGGCCGTGAAGCCATAGCATAGCGGAAAGGGGAAAAAATAGAAAATAAGAAGTGGACATGAATTTTATACATGTTTGATGTGGACATTCGGACATATAATGTGTGCGTTTGTCCATGAGATAGTGGGAAAAGGAGGGGAGGGGGGGGGGGTGTGAATAAGAGCAAAAGCTCAAGCCCATCAAGAGTAAAGATGTAATGATAAAGGGGCGATCATTATCAGCGGAGGGAAACTGGATAGAAAGTGAAAAAGATGGAAAGAGGCTGGAAGCGCACGAATATGTGCGTGCATGTGTTCTCAGAAGAGAAAGACAGCACATTAAGGACTAAAGATTAAGGATAAAGAGGCAATTACCTTTGAGGAATACGCCAGCCGAGAAGAATACAAGAACTGGACACGCACGATGGCATGAAGTAGAAACACATGTTCACCCACATGTTTACACTCACATATATACACACACGCGCGCGCGGAGTTGGAGAGAGCGAAAGAAAGAGAAGAGCAGATAGAGAGAAAAAGAGATAGAGAAATGAACTCTGATGACTTAAATGATGTTCCGGATCAAAAATTACTAGCTTGCTTTGGGACACTTTTCAGAATTTCATATCCTTGTCGCATATTACAGGAAATGTTGATGAACATTTCTTCCCTTCACATTAGGATCCAGCACAAATTCGGTCATGCCAGACTTGTTTACGAGTCTTACTGTATCTTCAGCGAGCCTGTGTCTCTTGTGCTTCACTCTTAAGTCACACTGGCAACAAGATGTTCCAACTCATGTATTCCGTTCGGTCGCGTCCATATGTCAGAATACACATGGGAGCTCAATGATAACTGGTACATTAGTATTTATCGTGACTGTTGGATCCCATGCCAGAACTGGATTCTCTCCAAGCCAGTGCGTCCTGAAAAGTAATAATTATTATCATTATTACGCTGTCTTTGTCAGAATAGTATTCAAATGTCAAGAGCTATCTCCTCGTTTTTTGGTAAGGTGTTTGTATGAAGGATCACCAAGAACTAACTCGCGAAGCCAGGAACAGTTATCTGATACAGGGTGACAGAAATAATGTACATGTTTGGTTATGCTGATTGTCTGCAAGTCCATTGAAATAGATGGCCATTTGTTATCGGCTGAATTTTTTTTTTCAAGCCTTTCAGTCCTATGAAAATAGGATTATCTCGGCTTCAAGGGGCTGCCTATTTTTTTTTAATGCGAATTTTTGTGGGTAGAATTTGGAAATTTTGCCTGGCCAGCGGCACTCCAACTACTCTTCATCGATTTTTTAATTGGCAAGGGTTCTGTAACGTGCGTTATTAGCCCTTATCCGACAAGGGTAGACGTTGGGCTTCCCTGCCCAGAGGAAGTCAGGGGACCCGTTGAGTAAAATGCAGATTCTAATCTTCCTATCCTTCAATGGCAGATCCGAGACTCGAACCCACGACCTCCAGGATGTGAGCTTTTCTCCCAGTAGCAGACGCCTAACCACATGACCACTGTGATCCCCCTTTCCCTGGATTACGTTACGTTTTCTATATGCCTTTAAATCTTCCGGGGGCGATTATCTCTGTCTTCTGAGTTTTGCTCATCCGCTTTTTTTTTCTTACCCTTTTAATCCTGAGATAGTAGGATTATCTTGGCTTTAAGTAGCTGCCTGATTGTGGTGAGAATTTTTGTGGGTAGAAATTTGGAATTTAGAAATTTTGCCTGGACGGCGGCAGTCAGCCTACTCTTTCATCGATTTTGAAATACCGAGGGTTCTTTAGCGTGCGTGGCGTACACACGGGACCTCCGAAATATCTTCGCTCTTATAGAGAAGGCTAGACGTCGGGCTTCCCTATCCAGAGGAAGCCAGGGGGCAGTTGAGCCACTGAAAAAATGCAGGTTTCTGTCTTCGTGTCCATCCATACTCCAGTGGAGGACCTGCGAGTCGATACCGGCCTCACTGCCGTGAGTTGTTTTCTGCATGAAGCAGACGTCAAATCACAGAGAGTGTGCCCCCCGCTCATCCACTACTTTTATATATCTACTTTTATATACCTGCAGGTGGCCATGACCAACAATTGTACTGTTCTATGATGCAGTTCCATTTTGCGGAAACATTGTGAACCCACCACGTCCCATCAAAGCAGAAATGTGCCGTGGTTTTTTCGCAATATGCTTTTCTAAACATCGAAAAAGTGAAGAAACGGTGGCTGATAGGCGTCAGACATGATGATAGCTCACACTTCAAAACAGGTTATATCATTTTGAGAAACCGGAGGTAGAGTTTATTTAAATAACTTGAACGCTCTTCTTGCACGGAAGAGCTAATTAAGAATATTTTTTTCGCTGAGTCCGTACCTTGCCATTCTTCATTTATACTGATTTTTTTTTGGTCATACAACACACTACCTCAAGCTACATTTTTTTTTTTGAAGTGATGCCTCAGAGTGTGCCCATTTCGGCATTTAAATGCGTTATTTAACCATTAATTGAAACGGATTTTTATAGATTGCCCACCATGTGAAATTGTTAATTTACATCCCTCACTGTGAACCTGTCTTGCTGTCCCTGCAAAAAACCAATACATATACAAGCAAAATATGCTAAGCAATTTAGAAGGTCTTAGTGGGAAGTGACAGGAAGTTTCAATTGATTCACATGTTCCACACGAGACCAAATATGACATTCTGAAAAGTGGCTCAAAGCAAACTTGTATCTTTTTTTTTTTTAACAACTCTGTGCTTACCGGACCATTGCAGATTTTAGGGTTCATTTTATATCCTTAATCTTGATAAGACCAACTGGAATTATATAATAGCACTGCTCAGAAGTCTCGACTGCAGGCCCGAGAGTCAGTGACAGATGTCACTGTCTATCAATGTTGAGCCAGAAGAAACGGTAGATTTTTATCCTTAAAAGGCTCTAGCAGATAATATGATTTGTAGAAGTCATAGGATGCTAATTTTCTTTTCTTTTTTTTTTTTTTTTTGTTCTTCTTCGTCTTCTTCTTTTTCTTCCCCTTCTTCTTTTTCTTTGTTTTTTCAGTAACAGTTGGTTAACAGTTTGAGATGGATACATATATGTCTTCCTTTTAGAGGGTGTCATAAGACATTCCCTCTTTTCAGTGTCACAAGCAAATTCATAATAGTCGCTGGCAATCTCATGCATTGTACAATTGAGAAGGCGGGCGGTTTTATTGCTGTGTTTTGTGTGACAGCATATATATATGAACACAGAGAACCGTGAATATATGTATCGTAGCGACGGGTCACCGGGTCCCTTCAGTTTTCAGTGACCGCCAAGGGAAACGTGGGACAAGTTGTCAGATAACAAGAGAAGCCCATCAGCCATGTTATGTCTCAGTGTTGGTCCTTCCCCGTCTCAGGCACCAGTCCCCCCTGGCCCAGCCTGTACCCCTGGCGGGGCCTCCGTGTGGTCTTAAACACATCTATCTGGGCCCAGGATCTGGGGGGACGGCGTGGTCAAATGGCCGGGGTCAGGGATCAGAGACAAGCGGGACAGGCGATGGGGGAGAGCTCCAAGGAACTAATTTCTTAGGTTTGGTGAACAGGGGGGCAGGCGAAGTAAGATATGTCGTCTCGACAGAGCTTTCTGGTTAAAGTGGGCTATGTCTCAGTTTTACACTCTCAGTTTTGTCTCCTCCCCCTCCCTCCTTCCCTCTCATTCTCTCTATTATAGGTATTGGACATTTAGAATGAAAACGTAGTACTGAGTCCAGCACTAAACTTTCGTTACTGATAGAGAAAAGCGCTTTCTAACAAAACAAAACAACAACAACAACAAAAAATATGCAAAAGTTTTGAAATCCATGAACTTAATTTTCCGTAGAGAAAATTACACCCATCTGTACTATAAATCTGCAACAAAACCCACAATAAGCTTATGGACTCGAAAACTGCAGAATGTATCCATCTGAAATTCGGCACACAGCACTGTTGCATAAAGATCTGTGTTTCTACCTGCATAACGCTGAAAAAAAAAATTGCTAAGTTTGACGTTATTCTGAAAAAGCGATAATAGTTCAATAGTAAAATCGCGAGTGTTTGATCCGAGTTGTACGTTCGATAGAATGACGCGTTCAAAACAACAAACACGTTTTCTTTGAGTAACATTCAGTTTAGTCATCCAAAAATATCGAGGTGCGCACGCTTACCATTTACACTTTAAGTCGCAGGGCAGTATCGGTTTTGACCTATGTTTAAGAAATTTTCCACGAAGGTCGTGGGTTCTCTTCTAGTATCGTTTTAGACGGGTATAGAACTGATTCATACTGTATCGGAGGGTTAACACTGGTGAATTGGCATAGTGTGTTGATATGTGGCTGTCCATTAGCATTGTAATGATTTAGATGCTTAGTCTGTCTCCATATGCAGTCATACATTTCATCATGTGAAGGCTTGTGTATTGAATGTTATTCTAATAACTATTTTTAGACTGAACAAAACAAAATACAGTTTATTTTTGGGAATGGCATTATATTTTCTTTCCAAATGCTACCTATAACTTGCGTGTCAAATGATGGATAGAATTAAACATGCATAGAATATTTAGCAAGATGGGAACTCTTAATAATTATGTACAAAAGTCATATTGATTTTGTGAAATTGAAACAAAGGGACATGGACATTCCAGTTAGCGCACAGTGGACAAATTGGATGAATGAAGTGAATTCTAAACGTGTGTCCGATAATGTTCTTGTTCTTTCTCCCTTACTTTTTCATATTCTGGGAACCAAATGTTTAAGGTAAAAATAATGTAGGGCACAAAATAAGGATGACCAGTTTGTATATTTAATCTGAGTGCCCATCGTAGTTTGTCTGACACATTGAATGCGTCCTACAAAAATTTATCATTTGTTTCTAGGCTGTATGAAATGTGTTGCGTTTGATTGTTTGAAAAGCCTACGCGGAAAAATGTGCGTACTGTTTCATGTGCACAATGATATGTCTGAGTGATCACCATTCGCCTAGAGGTGTCTGCCTTGCGAACAGCATGTACACAAATCAAAGTGTGAGTAACAGTCCCATGGTCATGTGACCGACGCCAAATACCTCATTGGGAGTTGAATACTCAACGTGAAGATGTTGATTTGAACGACTGAAAATAGATGGGCGACCTTGACATAAAGTGTCAGACATCTTATGCGTGCCTGTGTTCAGAATCAGAGGGTGCCAAATGCAAGGCGAGACCCCAACAGACCAGATAGATCACTTTGCCGTTGGCCGGACGGTCGGGCATGGTTGGCCAGACGCACGGGAGAGAATGGTTTTGACAAATCTGATTGGTACGAGACACCCGTGGGTTAAGCCATTTGTCTATCGGGATTAACGAGCTGGTGTGGTGCACTTGAAGAAGTTCTGTCTTCCTTCATTTGATTTTTTTTTATTTCTTTGCCTCTTATCATTGTCTGTTACCAAATCGGTCTCGTTCAGTCTCAGCGAGTACAGACATCATTAATTTTAGCGACGCCAGTAAAAAAGTTTCGTAACAGCCTTGAGAGAGAGAGAGAGAGAGAGAGAGAGAGAGAGAGAGAGAGAGAGAGAGAGAGAGAGAGAGAGAGAGAGAGAGAGAGGGAGGGAGAGAAAGAGAGAGAGAAAGAGAGAGAGGTATGTATAACCATGATGTATTTGTATGTATTTGTTGGCGGACGATAGCTAGGCTTATCGACAAATTTGAGGAAAACAGCTCAAATATTGGCTGGAGTATCTCAAAATGATAGAGATTGATAGAATAACGGTTCAATTCAGCTTTAGTCAAACTGCATGTGAGGGCAAAAGCGATAGTTTAAATTTTATCTTAAGGCTATACTTTGGAAAAGAAGTGCCGAGTATTGAGAAGCGCAGGGTGTTTAGATAAAAACTAAATTTCTGAAATGTTTTCCTATTATAGGTTTCGTTTTAGTTTCTGTTTTGTTTGTTTGCTTGTTTCCGGACCAGATCACAAAATGTTATTTTATTTTTTTATTATTAATGTTTACTCATCTGACTGGCCAATCCTCGCCCCCTCTCCTTTCTCGCCCCCCCCCCCCCTTTTTTTTTCCCTTTGTCACATTTTTTCTCATAATGCACAACGCCGCATCACCGAGGATTGAGAATATCAAATTTGTAGCGCTTTATTAGTCATTTGTCATGATTTAAAAAAAAAAATAAGGAAGAAATGAGAAATTGAAGAGGAACTGTATGCACCAGTGTGGTAATCAGTTTATCTCATTCCAGAAATTCAAGTCTATGAATTCGTAGCGGGAAACTCGTTTCTGTGAATATTTGCCACAACGATATTGTGATATTGTGGTCAATTTTTCAGAGACAGCTGTTTCTTCGAAGACAACTCTTATCGGGCAAGCAATTCTAATGCCCCAGCCTAGTCGAATACCGCGTGATTTCTTGAACCTTTTTAGAGACGCCACGTTATTCCGCATCATTTATGGCGGTGTAGAGGAAGAATTGAGCCCCCAAATTGACGTGAGGACTGTCTCTTATCCCCGAAGCGATCAGCCATATTGTCCTCATGTGAAGGAGTGCGCCACATCACCAGGGCTCCGCCTGGCCCAGGAAAAGAATCATGGCAAATCTCAGGAGCCAGCCCACGACAATCGGCCACAATGAAAAGAAAACAAGGCTGCGCCTGTAAAGTGAACCGATTGGCTTAAGCGAGTTCTAGAACCGTGGCCGGGAATGGGAAAATTAGGACAAACCAAAAACGGGAGAGGAATATCACGATTTCAGAATACTGTTTAACTGTTCAGTAGAAAGAAACATAAATAGATCATGCAGGTCCATTCTACATCTCAACACTGACAAGTGAAAAATAAAAGCTTTGAAATAGGATTATCAAAATCAGAGGTGTTTGAAAAGTTAGTACTAAGATTATTGTACATCGCACTTGATGTAATTTTCGTGTCCACGATTGCAATATAGGCCGTAAGAGTTTGGATATGGACGAATGAGTAGTTCATTTGGAAGATGATATGTAGGAAAAGTCAAAATAACGTGGATATTGGGAAAATGAATGGGAACAAACTGCATTATCCCCTGCGTCATTGCAGTGGTAAATTTTTGTTTTTAGACAGACAGAAATTTGGATATATGAGACATTAAAACATTTTTTCATTCATGGCGTTTGTTATAAAATAAAGGAATATAGCGACAGACTTGCTCTTTCAGTCACACTGCATGCAAGCGGAAAAGTCTAATGTAGAAGTGTCTTGACAAAGTGTGGGCTGGAATTTTGGACATGAGCTGCTGAAGCTTGTCCCCAGTTTTCTGTGACCGGCCGAGGTGAGATTGCAAAAGAAGGAAATTTCATTAGCCATGTCTCATGATCCCAGGGAGTTGTCGAAGGGTCTCCAAACAGTGTCCTTTTCACGTCTATATCTCTAGCTGGCTTCCTCCCAGTAATTGCCGAGGGGTCCCCACACCTCGGCCAAGGGACCCACTTGAAAGCCAGGGGCTAATGACTTATGGATTCGCCGCACGGGAAGGGGAAGAGGAGGGAATAGGGGTCAGGGGACACTACGATCTTGGACACGGAAAAAAAGAGGGAGGACGGTGGTGGTAGGGAGGGGGAGAGGGCAGCAAGAGAAATCAAGATATGATTCATAAGTAGGTTGTGTAACATCCCACCCAGCAACCAATTCAGTTGGTGGAAAAGGGAGAGGAGGCGAGCTTGGGGGGGGGGGGGGGGGGGAGATGGTTGGGAGAACCCAGTCCCACTCCTGGCGATGATCGGCCAGAGGAAAGTGGGACCATGAGCGAGCCCGGGGACGCGGGACCCCTCGGTCACAATCGCAGGAATCAAACACCATTTCGCCTTTATGACAAACTGCCATCGATTGGCTGTGAGCAGCGCTTCTTGTCCTCTCCCCCGTCCGTCCGTCCGATCGTCCGTCCCTCCATCTGATCTACCAAGGTCTATGTATAGATCTGGGCTCACCATTGCTGTCTCTGTGTCCTGGAGTTTTCTTTCAATCCTTGGTTTAGGCCCCAGGCAGGCCGGTGTGCTTTGGTGGATATTATTTTTTAAAGGGGTAATTAGATAGTTCAATCAGCTCAGAAACAAACATTTCGTGGGACACAAAATGCGTCTGTGAAGACAGAAGATTGAAAGGATAACACAAGAGAGAAAGAGAGAGAGAGAGAAAGAAAGAAAGAAAGAAAGAAAGAAAGAAAGAAAGAGAGAGATAGGAGGGGATCAGTGGGACTGGAGGAGGCCGGGGCGGAAGGATGAGGTGGAAATCTTAAAGAAAAAAAAAAAAAAACAGAAAGAGAAATCAAATTTTGAAGTAATGATTTGAAGACATGTCAAGGAAATAATCCTTCGCAGTAGCAACCAGAGTTAGGAATTCGATATTCTCGGCAAAGATAAAATTAAAACAACCACAACAACTAAAGCCCCGCAGCAGCAAGGGCGGTGTTAATATAGCAAAACCAACGGCTACTCTTCACTTTGAATTCAGACAGCAAGAGACGAAAAAGATATCTGAAAAACAAAACACCAAAAGACAACGAACTTCAGACGGTTGAAAATTGAAGTCGGCTGAAAACGAAAAGACAGCATCTTGTGATGCGGGGAAAGGAAAGGACAATTATTCCAACCGCATCTCTTCGGTCAGCCTGGTCGCCATAGTCGTATATCTTTCCACTACCATTTTCGACAACAGGTATAGAAGAACTCTAAAAAAAATAAAACTACAACATTCAAACTGCAGTTTTACATTGAAAGAGACAATTAACTACGGTGATGCGCCGTTCACAAAATGGTTGGCCTACAGCTGATGGACAAATCAAGCTATCAAACCCAGGGAGATAGTTACGCACGAATTCCAGTGCGCAATCTGGTTTAGAGCTCCACACGTTCTTTTAAGTCGTGTGAATATGTGTGTCTGTGTGTGCGTGTGTTTGTGTGCGTTTATTACCTCATATTTCTGCAGACCCCCCCTCCCCTCGCAGATACACACTAAACTTCCCTGAAAAAAAAAACAGTGCTCATTTATCCTCGCCAGGATCAAAAGGAACTGAGGAAATAAAAAACAACTTGTTATTTTGTCCTGAATTTTGGTGCCTGTCGCTCCCAGCATCTCCCTCGTTTGGGCGAGTTATCGACCCTGGCTGGGAGTGGACAGTCATCATATAACTGGATGAGCGCCCTTGGCAAATTTATAACTTTGTCAAAACAGTTGTCAAGGGAACCTAGTGAGTCATGATATGATTTGAAAACACGCATAAGCCGGTCGAGTGTCCCTCTTGTGGGTACTCGGGTGAGACGAATACATGATCACCAGAGACGCCTGGTGCGCGATACTTGCGACCAGGTTTTGGCGATTATGTATTTATAATCAGGGACAACAGTTTTCACTGTCATTCCCTCTATTCAACTTGTATGATGTAATAATGTAAAAAAAAAAAAAGAATATATTTGAACAGCCATTCATTCTTTAACATTTATAATATTCATATTGATATGCATGCATATTTTGAAAATCATTGAAACTAATGACACACGCAGTCAAACCATAATAATGTTAATGTGGGATCAATTGAGTTGCTAATGTGGAATAATTTGATTTAAAAACAACTCATTTAGGAAATCAATCAATCAGTCCATTCACGCATCCATCCAACCATCCATCCATCCATCCATCCATCCATCCATCCTTCCATCCATCCATTCATCCATCCGTCCGTCCGTCCGTCCGTCGGTCCATCCATCCATCCATCCACCCCCCCACCCATCCATCTCCATCCATCCCATCCATCCATCCAACCATCCATCCATCCATCCATCCATCCATCCATCCATCCATCCATCCATCCATCCATCCAT
>JBCEWB010000001.1:7785448-7802502 GCA_039654565.1 Peronia peronii
AGAGAGAGAGAGAGAGAGAGAGAGAGAGAGAGAGAGAGAGAGAGAGAGAGAGAGAGAGAGAGAGAGAGAGAGAGTCAGAAGAAGTCAATGTTATCGTTAAATTGGTACAAAAAAACGTCCAGTATATTTAGGTCTGCTTCTACTATTTCGAGGTTGGTCACATGACCTGCGGATTGTTTTGTTTTTTGTTTCTTTTTTTTCAAGCCTTCAAACCTAGGAAAGTAGGATTGTTTCGGCTTTAAGTGGCTGCCTTTTTTGTGGGTAAAAATGTGAAATTTTGAAATTTTGCCCAGAGAACAGCGGCACTTTGCCTACTCTTCATCGATTTTTAACTGCCAATGATACTTTAACGTGCGCAACGTATTCGCCCTTAACCCAGAAGTCTATACATTGGTCAGCGACAACACAGGCCGCAGGTTATGTAATGAAGTTCGTGATGTCCTTTACTGCGGGTGGCATTTTGATTTGCAGAATTTATCTGAACGGCGACTCTGTGGACTTACATGTAAGTTCACTTTTTTATTTCTACCAACAAACCGAAGCAGGTAAGTAAGTAGCCAGAGAGGCAAACACAGACACACCCAGACAGATAGAATGGATAAACAACATTGTAGCAACATCATCATTATTAAGAGAAAATAGTGGCAGAAGTAGCAATAACAGCAACCATAACAAGTGCCACAACTTTGTGAAACCTATTGAGAGTTAAATTACTTTCAGAGGCTCCTGCTCTCGTTGGTAATGGTATCAATATCTTTTCATTACATCACCTTGATTTGCCTGTTAAATATGAGCTATCAGATGTCATTTTCCTGTTTATCATTCTCTAGTTATAATAGTCAACCTTCTGATAGTTAAGGGGGACTTTTGATACTTTCTGTACAAGTAAGAAACGCTATACTCCCTTGGGCTGGAGAACGTAGGCCGTTTTCCTCACTGTTTTGACCTGACGCTTTCCTTGGGACCAAAAAGCTATATAACATATTGAAAGGCGTGGTATCGGTATACTGACTGAGCATCCATAAAATTTCCCCGGTCTTCTCCACAAAAAGTCTCAGCAAAACTGCTAGTTACATATTTCTACATAACTGCGCAAAAAGAGATGTAAATGCAATCATTTAAATTAAGAACGTATCTGAGATCTTAAGAAGATTGGACGGCGCACGGAGGACCAGAGAAGAATGAAGAAAAGTTAGATATGAATCAATGTTGTTCCACAAAGCTCAGTATTTATTAAAACAACTGGCCTCCAGGTGATAGGACACTTTATGAGATTTTGGTGCGGGAACATTTTTTTTTTGTTTGGTTCCGAGATTTAACATACAGGAGACGCTTTCTAAATTTCTATGGAACTTGTTGCGAGCGCATTTGGTGACCAAAATGAGTTCGATTTAAAATTTTTGCATATTTCGTTACGGGAATTGTAGGATAAAAAGGTTCATGAGGATGATACATGCTGCAGTGACTTGTTTGGGGTACGATGAATTAATAACATGTACTTTGTTGTGGTCTAGATAAAGATTTAAAACAACACACCACAATGTCAGAGAATATACTGTATTATTATATATTTTGCGGTGGTCTAATAACAATGGGTTGAGTGCAGTTGGTTACACTTGTTAGGAAACATAATAGAGGATTTTCTCTCAGGTGGGAGGATACTTTGTCATGGCTTGTTATGATCACTTTTGCGTACTGGCTTGTAACACGTATGTATACATAATAATTACATGTATATAGCAAGAAGATTCCGTAAGGGCAAGTGCTTTGTGGTACCTCGTTATAAGTGCATTTATTCCAATCCAAGACATCAGATTCTGTTTTTCATTCCATTCCACCAGTATCATACATTTGAAAACATTGAAATAAACTACAGTGTATTTACTAACTTTTATCATATGACAATCAGGCTACTAACGATCGTAAAATTGGTTTGATGATAATACTGTGATGCTCTGGTCACAGTTGCTCCAAATTTCTTGCATCGAATTTTAAGAAAAAAAAAATCAGAGGGTATTCAAATCCTATAGATGTGCTTATGTAAGTTAGCAGGATGACAAATATACATGTATGTTGTCATTTGCTGCTGCTGATAATGACAAGCTGGTTATTTAAATGGCTCACTATGGATTATGATTTATTATATCGCAATGTTATGTGGTATAAACAAAACCAAGTGAAACGGTAACCTGTCACACAAATGAAAGAAAGCAACATGTCATAAGTTTCATTATATACCTTTATTAAGGAAATGTAATGGTAAGTGATGAATTAGGTGTCACTTTAAATTTCTATTACATTCATTCAGTGTAGAAATGTGTAGATCTACAGTGTAAAAATACCACCGAAACAAAAACTGAATGGGGGCAAAAGCACAAATGACAAAAATAGGTCTACAATTACTGGATCAAAAGAACTGAAAATAGCACTAAAATTAAAATCCCTGATGACCAAAACCAAACAAAATCTCATAGCAGCAAGTTAATTTGCACATTAAAATAAAGATGTCAATGTATAGGCCTTATATCAAGTCAAATTATCTCTTGTGATGAACCATACATTACATGCAATTCACCAAAAGCTCAAATATTATTTCAGTGATGTTGAAATTAGTAAGCTGCAAGCTTTTCTTGTCTTTCTGTTTTTCTGGTCAATCTATTATGAAAAAAAAATCATTTTTCTGATGTCTTATTTGTCTGGCCATCTATGTAATGCACATTTAATCTAACTGATATCAAATGACACAAGAAAAAAAAAAGAAGTCAGGCTTATAAAAACTATATGCGGTAGATCAGAGAAGGAACTGCTAGCTTAACATGAATAGCTACTGAGATGATGAAAGTGTTAATGATGAGGAAATCTCTACAAGGCAGCCAACCTGCCAGTTCCCAAGGGCTAAAAAAATGTCCTGAAAAGTTCTATTGCGGCAGGAAGGGGAAAAGGATCCAGCATAATTTTGTGCCGCTCACTGAAAACTCAACTGATAGCCAAACATCTTTGTAGACACAGACAAAAGTCCCTTCCCCTCTTTTTTCTTTCCCTTTTTTTTTGTTTTTTGTTTGCTCACTAGAAAAGTAAAATGATTGCGTGACATTAAAAATATATTTATATATATGTATAGATATATATATATAGCATGTTTATTATGGAATTAACTCTATTTCTGCAATAAAAATACAAATTAAAAGCAGAAAAAATGAACAATATATTATGGCAGATTCTGAATAAAATGGGCTCTTTGACCTTCCATAATCAAGGCTAACATAGCTGGGCAGAATTAATATGACAATGAAGAGCCAAAAAGACAAATATAATTCACAATAAATCCTTATGTGTGTATATTATGTGTGTCCAAGTACGCATGTGTGTGTCCACCTCCACAGCAACTTTTGGTCCAAAAATATGATTGCTCTAATGATTTCATTGAGTATGAAATAAGTTTCAACAGATTTCTCTTTGAATTATGAAAAAGGTTTTTTTTCTTTTTAAATGAAGGATTAAAAATAAAAAAGCAAAACTGTTTGAACATCATTGCACTATGAGGCAATGTAAGTATAACTGGAAAGATCACAAACCAACGGCTGGGAAAAAAAATAAACTGATTTATTGCAAGAGGATTATGTAAAGGCAATAGAAAGTGCAGATGACATGTCAACAGAATCAAACCAATCGTACTCAAGAGCTTTCCTCTTGTTGGTGTATAACATTATATTATAAGGAAACCTAGGCTCCTTGATGACAACAGGATAGTGGCTATCATTGTCAACCCAGTCAAACTTTGCCTTCACTGATTCCATTGGCCACTTCACAAACTGCATAACTCTCAGAAGGAAATAATTTAATTTTCAAAATAAATATATCCATAAGCACTTTTAACAGGCTATTGGTTGATATAGTTAGCACTAGGCCTATGCATTTTGTAAAAAGGTGAAAAAACAAAAATGGCAGCAGAATCTATTTGAACTATTGGAGATAACATTCTAAAACTATCAGAATATTTTTTTTTTTTCAAATAACATGGCACTAGAGATTTTTATCAAAACATTGACATTTTTTAAAAAGGTCTGTGCTCTGTTGATGGCAGAAGCTGAATCATATATTGTATATATGATTTTAATCTCATTCTGTTCTTGAGTTGTACTAAATTCATGGCAAAGTTCTGAAATAGTAAATGAAAAGAATTGCGAGTGAACTCAGACTGTGGTCATGGGGAAAAAAATAAATAAATAAATCAACAGTTCATAAGAGACTGGTGACAACTGAGATGTAAATACGCCTGTGACAATTTAAAAAAAAAAAAACCATGGCATAATGATAAACACATAACATCAGCTGTGATGGGAATACTGCTACAAATCTTGATTAGACGAGGGCAAACTAGAGTATACTGATCTTATTAACATAAATGTGGTTAATATGTTACATTAAGTCCTGTGAGTACAGTGGATGCATGGTAAAAACAAAAACAAGTCTCCTGTGTTGTTTGGGTGTGTGGGTTAAAATAAAATGAACTAAAAGAAAACAACAAAAAAATTGCAAGCTTGACACCATCACTTTGATCTAACTGAGCATGAATCATTCTCAAGCTGATATGCCTATCACACTTACATGAAGTTGAAAATAAATCACATCCTAGTATTACCATACTCAGTGTTAAAGTCATGTTCAATTGACATGGGCATCTGATTCTGAGGCTCATTACCTAGCACTCACATTTAAGTGATCATAAGTACTATGACAAATGGTCAGAGTTGGGCATTCTATGCCACTGAAACAAAAATTTATGCGAGCATTTAGGAACAAAATATTTTGTGTCCATCTGAATCTGCAAGGAATGTTTCTCAAAACTGATTAAAAAAAAAAAAAAATGAATGTTTTTATGATGGTTCAATTACAAGACTTCGTTTTCAAATATGCTGACCAGACTTTCTCCTTATAATTCTCACAGAACTCAACATTTCATCTTATGATTAGTTTCACTGTTTATTAGTAAGATATGTTTAAGTCAAGAAGGTCAGAAATATTTTAATGATTTTATCTTCTAATTACTTTATAACAAATAATTGAGAACTTGTCATAAATCTGAATACAAGCTTATATCACGCAAATAAATTTTGATTGTTTTTGCAATCAGATCAAAATGTCCATTCAATTATATTTCACAGCTGAACATCCAAGAAAATGAGCACTGGTAATCAGGAAAAGTGCACTGAAAATCTTGTTTTCAAAGACCTAAATGTAGCAAACATGAGGATCATCTGCATAGTTTAGATACCTTGTGATCCACTGGCAGTCAGAAAAAAAAGTGTGTCAAGCTGCAGGGGTGACATCTTTGGCTGTGAAAGCATAAAAGCGCAAATTTTCATGTGGAGCTCTCTTGAGTACTATGGGATCTATACATAATAAATGATAGGTGGTCTGTCCCTCTGCCTTAAAAAAGCAAAAAAAAAAAAAAAAAACCAAGAAAAAAAAAACAACAAAACATTCAATACATCAAGATTATTATTATATTCTACATAGATGACAATGAATGGATCATGCACAAATGGAGGTGAAGACTAAAGACATGACTAACTGACTGTTCTTGTATGATGAAGACTAAGTGTAACAACTACTAAAGCACTCATATTCACTCCCCTTCCAATTCTATGGCTTGAACTTTCATTCAGTTTTCTCCCATAGAAAATCAAAAACACTGGAATTTCAATCACTGATGAAGTATTGACATGAACTTGATTCACTCCTTTGAGGCGTTCACATGGCCTGTCCTTTCAATAACCCACCTCTCAACCATTCGTGATGACTCAACATCATCTTGAAGCTGAACTGCTTTAACATCATATCACAGGGATGTCAAACTGTTTTCATAAAGAAGTCGGAAAATTTTGCCGCTGCCCCCTCCCCCCTTATTTTATCACTGCAGTCTGGCGTTGTTTGGTTACTTAAGAGCAAGAAACTTTTTAAAAATCCAGGGTTTTCATTGTTTTGAGAGAAGTTTGCAAGTTTTCACATGATCTGGGATGGGACTATAGAATTATACAACTAGTGAAAATTCCAAGGACTAAAAAGACTCCACAGTGCCGTCGCCACAAACATCAAGTATAACTAGAGTAGATCTAGATCTATTTTCTAGAACCAGATCGCAATCAGCTGCCTTCTTACACTAGTCTTTCTAAGATCATGGGCACATTATTTGTTATTGTCAGCACTCTGGTGTGCTGATTTTCCACTAACAATCTCACGCAACCACTCGACTGCATGTTGTCGGATGTGAGGAATTAAGCACTAAGAACTTTGATGTCAATCTTCAAACAGCCGCCGAACAACAGTCCATGGCATGAGCAAAACTCTTTCCTACTTCCGGTTTCACTGTTATCATGCGGGATTTGTATTGCAAATTATTAAAAATTGCGATTGCCTTGTGGATTCAGCAAAGTCGGCAGTTGACCGGCCAAAAGTAGGAAAGTCGGTGACCACCAAAAAAGTCGGAATTCCGACTAAAGTCACGGAAGTTTGACATCCCAGATGTCAGTTGGGCTGTAGTTTTACCACTATGGAAGTTCACAGTTGTCTCTCTTTCTGTGTGATAACTCAGAGAGGCTAGACAATGGAAACAAAATTGGGGCACTGGAATGGAGATAATCTAAAATTCAGGTCATCATGCAGCAAGAAAAATGTTTAAAACAATTTACTCAACAAGTTTTCCTAACATATATTCTCTATATATAACCACATACAGGGCTTCATTATTAGCTTCCCTTCCACATTTGAAAATTTCATTATTTTTATGTCATGCTATAATTATGGTTCTGTGATACTGTTGTAAAGAGAACAAATGTCAGTGCTCATTAAAGTTTTAAAAGGAATCTGGTCATCCATCGAGACCTGCGAGGAGTAAATCATTCAGAGCTAATCCCAAACTTTCTGAAGGGGAAACACACTTGTTTTATCATTCTTTCATATCCCACACTACATGTAGTTTGTTTAACTGTTAAGCAGGTCCTCAAATGAGGCTTGATGAGTTATACACAAACAATAAAAAATAAACATTCAACAAATTACACTAGGAAAATCTACACCTGTAGACACTTGCAATTAACCACATTGTGTGAAAAAAATAAGCCACCACACTGAAAACAACAAGTTATTGACATATTTTCCATACACAACATCTCATCACAAAGTGGACCATCTGTCATAATCACAAAGTCAACTTGCGAGGGATGAGCCTCTTTATGTTACCAGAAAAACCACTGATGTGTCTATAATGGACTTCCAACATCGTATGCCCACATCCCATTCCAAGGATGGCAAAACAAAGTGCATAGAAGTTTTTGTACTGTTCATTATCAATTAACATGCTAGAATATAATACAATTGAGGTGACTATGATGTTTGACATAATACTTCATATAAAAAAAACAAAAACAATGTTGAAATAACTCATGAACAGAGGATCAGTTGCAAACATATTCCTCCAACAGTTGTTATTTCAGATACACGGTGTTGCTTTGCCTTTTCCATGAGAATAAACATTTTTCTAATGAGAACCTGAAGAAAGAAAGCTTGAAGATCTTAATAAAACATCATATATGAAGAATTTTACATAAACTGCTGGTTTTTGGCTGTTGGAAGATAATATTCATGCACAGCATGACAAAAAAACAGAACATCCTGAAAATATGATTAATTAAACAAAAAAAAAAAGAAAAAAAAATTAACACATTATGTTTTGCATACGAGAGAAGTATAGAATATGCTCTGCACCAGGCCTTAGTTCAAGCTGAAAATGTTCACACGGATAACTACCAAATTTAACAAATTTAAAATTTTAAAATCCAATTTTTGATAAAATTAAAAAAAAAAAAAAGAAAAGGAAAAAAAAAAAAGAAAAGAAAAGGACCGAATCAATCAAAAACCAAGGACAAGTCGAGTGGCAGGATAAGAACAGTGGACAAGAACAGAGGAAACAAGACTAGTGTTAACAGTTTCATAATATGATTCTCCATAACAAAATAAAGGCTCCGAATTACATCATGACTGGATGCCATTGAAGTCACAACACAAATACCAAATCTAGAAAAGTTTGTAAAGCACATTAAAATACAAAAAAAAAACTAACATTCTTGTCTAAATCTCCCTTTATTACTTATTTTTTCCTGCACTTGTTGTATGTTTACGTGCAAGATGCAAACAAGGCTAATATAAGAATCATGCTGGTCCTGATCATTGTAATGAAAAACATATGCATGTGTTGCATTTCAACAAAATCTTCCTCTTTCTTTCTTTCTCTTTCATTCTTTTTTTTTTTTTTTTTCTGTTTTGTATGTTTAAATGTTCTCAAGGTATGCTCTTGTAGGCTGAGTGCTGCATGTATTTCAGTGAATTAAAACTGAATTTAGATTCTGTGACCATAAATTCAAACACAATCTGCTCCATCAAATGACTGCTGCATTTTTCTCACTTAATGTAGAGAAACATGGATCTGTGACCATCAGTTCATTCCTAACTTGTGCACAGAAGCACTTGGGATAATAAGTGTGAAAAACATCGACATATTTATAAGAGCAGAAAAAAAACAAACAATACCTTTAAATGCGAGATTTGTAATAATTTCATTATAGATATCCCGCACAATAAGATGCCAACAGCATCCAGGAACAGTTTTCCAATTTTATTGTCTTATCTGACATTTGAACAATATTATGCATTGATAATTGATGCAAACTGACACAGATCTTTGGTAAAGTTCTTTCGCTCAAAAATTAAATATTTCTTATTTCTGAAAATTGTTCCTAAACCTGTTAGGTCCAATTTCCGCAAAGTAACAATTTCAGACAAGCCGTTGCAGAGAGCAGTTATGACAAGAAAAATGCAACCTAATTAAATCAATCTTGAAAAGATATCTATGATCTCATGTGAAATTGTAATAGTCATAAACTAAAACATAAAATGAAAATACAGACTGTGAGTTAAACAAGGTCTTTAATTCATAAACAAATTATGATGTTTTAACAAAAGTAACCCCTTCATACTACTGCCTCCTCCAGTCCTGCTAAAGCTAACTGCTTAACTGGCTGCAGGGCTTGTGGACAGGACCTCCCCGGTGCTACCTCTACCAGGTGAGCCATATTTAGGCGGACTCATAGAGTAGATCCCTCGGGGCATGTCTGCCTCTTCCATAGACATGGAGCGTGTACGCCCTGGGGGTGTGCCTGTGCTATCGATTGATGAAGAACGCTGCACTCGCGGCATTGGAACACCTCCAACTGGTGATGGAAAGGAAATGAACACTTCATTTGCTTATTTAGTACAGTCAAGTCCACTCAAACTGAACTCTGATAAAACGACTTTCTGATAAATCGAATAAAAACGAAACAATAGATTTTTTCCCTCTTTGTGCCTATTAAATGCCTCTCGCATAAACCAAAACCATCGCAGTGTGTTTCCTTTAAATCGAACCGGTCAACGCTGCCACAAAGGCAAAAATGAATGATTGAACTAAGGACTTTAAGCTTCAAATTCAGATTCAGCATGCTGAAATTGGAGGAAAAGTGTGGAAGCAAAGTTATGTTTTGTATCTGGTTGCCACAACAATGCTGCCATCTTGGATTTTGTGTCTTGCAAAATTAGCTATTTTCAAAAGCTTAAAGCTTGTAGATTATTCAATATAATGTGGGAGATCGTTTCGCAGATTATCTGCCCCTCTCAAAAGGGTTACGTTACGTTCTATATACGTCTTTCAACCTCCTGGTGGAGGTTATCTCAACGGTTCTTTGTTACAAAAAAAACAACAAAAAAACAAACCTATCTTGAAGATCCTTTCTTCACTTTTGAACAAATAAAAAAATATATATAAAAATAAAAAATAAAAATCCTGTTTTCGCTTTAAAAAAAAAAAGAAATCCTGTTTTCATTTTTGAAAAGAAAGGAAAAAAAAAAAATCTCTCTTAAAAAATCCTGTCTTCACTTTTGGAAAAAAAAAAAATTAATAATAATAATAATAATAAAAAAAAATACAAAATTGCCACCTGACTACCTATCCAGCTACTCCTCACTCTATATATCTATCCATATATATATATTTTCTATTGAAGATGTGTGTTTATTGCTTTTTATTTGTTTTCTATTCTATTTCAATATGGCCTTTATTACTATTTCTATCTGCCATATTGTTTTGACTTTTGTTGGTATGGTCCATGTTCTTGTTCCTGCTGCTATTCCTATCCTATTTTTCGTGGACCGTGTTAAAAGGTCCTCCCACGAGGGTCTGAGGGTGTCGCTGCGATGTTTTGGTCACTCTTAGGTCCCTTACTATTTTTGTTTGGTGTATACAGGCCCTAATCGTCCCTATCTCCTACTCTACTTTTCCCTACTCTATCTACACAGAGATGTGCCCTTCGGCCTCTGTCAAGAAGAGTGCAGGGATTACTCAGTTTCATATATGACTGTCCATCCGGAGACCCCTGGAAATTCGTAAAGTTCTTTCGGTGTTCTTTTCTTTTCTACTCTCTCCTCCCTCCCCCCACCCACTACTCGTTCGTCTTTGTTGTTGGTATTTCACTGCCGGCATGGATTTTCTCCTATTCTACCTCCTTCCCTATCCCTCTCTCTCGTTATGCCCGTTTCCAAGTTATTTATTTCTTCTTCCCCTCCCCTTGATTCTCATTTTGGTTTTTCTATTTCGCCCCTGCTTAATTAGTTGGTCTATCTCCGACCTAGCATCCCCATTGTTGCTTCATCCTATTTGGCGAGGTTCTTATTTCTATTTTTGTTTTCGTTTGTCTATATTGGCATCTTTGCCAGAGTTTTCTTTAGTATCTGCTTATGCTTCTCGTCAACTTTTAGTTTAAAGATGTTATGCAGGGTGTGGTCTTCTCCCCTGTTCGTCATTAGCTTTAGTAAGTCTTCTCTTTCAGCCTTATAGTTGGGGCATTCTAGCATTATAGGGATCATTGTATTAGTTTTCCGCACGTTTTACATTTAATTTTGCCTGGTGGTAGTTTTGGTTACTGCTTTCTTCAATTTTCTCTAATGCAGCCATTTTAATAGCTATTGTTTCTTTCTTATTTATATTCAATGCTATGCTGACATCTGTTTCTATCGGCTGCAGTTCCCATGGTGGGGTCTTTGTCTTATGTATTACTTTTCATACTATTTAGGTCTTCATTCATCACTTCCTTTAGTTCCTTTTTACAGCTTCTGATTACTGGTTCATAACTCGTGTAATAGGAGATCATTTTGACCAGCCCTATTACTTCCCTTTGCCCAACAAAAGTGTTGAGCAAACAGTGCAAAGAGGAAAAAATCCCTTTAATTCTTGTCATTCAAAGACATTTGATAAAATTATAACACTAAAAAGAAAACATTCTCTTTATACCATACTTTGAAAAAATTTTTTCACGGTGTATGTTTCAAGCAAAGGGTACAAAAGTGTTTTTTTTCTTCCCCCCCCCCATCTTTGCACTATTTCTTCAATCCCTCTTTTGTCTGAAGATGGGAAGTAATACGACTGTTTGGAATTTGACACGATAATAAAATAGCTCTTTATCAAAAATAATATGCATTTGTTTTTTGGTTATATGCCATACATCGTTTGTCAGAAATTTGTGAAAAATATGGGTTAACGAATCTATACTCAATTTTCCGCCAAATATCCAATTTTCCTTAAAAAAAACAACAAGAGTAACATTTGGAAAAGGGATGCATATGACTGAAATACATGCTTTCAAGAATTTATATTAAAAATTTGAAGCCAACTGGTTCAGAAATAAGAAAACCTTAGAGAAAAAAAGTGAAAAAATTGTATATTTTGAGAAAATTGCAAATAGATTTTCATAATCTTTCTAGGCAGTCTCTTAGTGGTGCCACGTTGGTATCATTTGGAGCATTAAGGAGATGTGTCTGGCCCAGACCAGTATTTTTCTGATATGAGACAAAATAAAAACATAAATAACGAACAAACACTTACTCAGACCCATTCCTTGCAGGAAGTAAAGAAGGCTCTCAGCAAATCTGTCTGGCTGCAGAGGAAAATGCAGAATAAAAGAAAAGCAAAAAAGAATCTGCCTTATGACATGTAACAATCAATGACTTTTTTTTTCTGCCAACTAGATTATATCTCTTTATCTGACAAAAAGATTTCTGGTAAAAAATATATAAATGCATTTACTTTTTGATTTTAACCAGATACAGTGGGCAAAATTAAACGACATATATGGTAAACATTTTAATCATGTCATCTCATCAATCCAAAAGTGTGACTGAAAGGAACCAAATTACATGAACGATCATTTTTCATAAAAACTTTAGTAAGGACTGATTTTATGTTAACTTCAATTTTTTTTTCTTGCCTTTCTTTCTTGCTTTTTCTTTTTTTTTAGGCTTTTTTTTTTTTAATGAAAATTATTCGTCTTTGTATTATGAGCTATAAATGTACAAGTCATTCCACATCTGGCAGAAGAAAAATGCCATAACCATTTCTAAGAACACACTCAAAAAAAACCAGGCACATTCTAACAATTTGACGCTCTCACCCTCACTCAGTAATCAAATACACAGATCTTGAACCAGTGAGTAAGCTTTTACCTTCTCCTCAAGAACGTTTGCTACACCATCCACTTCAAGGATGTCACACTCGGTCTTTGCAAGCCTCTCCCTCATGCGGGTGAACAGATTGTGCACGGTGTGATTGAAAGAAGCCTTGCTGCCTGTGACCATCAGAACTCGGCACCTATCAGCATCAGTACAGACAAGTCAATATTTTTACACTGCAGTTTTGATTTCCACCACCGATTCACAAAATAAAATTTTACACTGGATGAAATTCAATAACACAGTTGTGTTTCCACTCTCCTCCACTTCTGATGCTTTATCAGCTGATGTTTGGAGCATTCTTCAGTATTTACATCCACATATCTCTGTGTCGTTCATGTCTTGCACAGTGACCTTCATAGCACGACAACAGGATTGCAGATCTCTAAAATCTTCTGTATAAAATGTTAAGTTGATGTTATCCTTACCACATTTACCAGCTCTGTACTTATAATTTTACTGCATGGTGAAGAGTGGTCTTCTTAACTATCTGAAGTCTTTGTGGAACATCTATACACCACCACCAATGCTGAAGGAGAAATTTTTTTGCAAGCTAGGATGTATCTATATCTACCAACACATCAGATGACTTCCAAAATCTGACAGTTAGATACCTCTCAACATCATATATTCTAACATTCTATGTACTTGAATGAAAAAAAAAAATCTACATTATACTGATAATGGTGAAGATTGTTCCTACTTTAGCTTTCCAACTTGATCTGCGATGTTTGATCTCCTGCAATGAAAGAAAAAAAGAGGTGACATTATCATGAACAGATTGTGGAGTAATTTGATATCAAATTTCACAGTTACTGAAGTGTACAAATTTCTATTTTCTTTCTCTTCTTACCTGGCTGCATTCAGTAGCCAAGCAAATATTCATAAGGATAAGCAAAAAGGTCACTGATAATTGCAATGTTGGATTTTTTTAATCCCGCGACTTTCAATCTTAATCTACAAGGAAATATTTTCATGTACAGTCAAAGTGACATCAATTTCAATGTCTATCAATTTGAAAAATAGAAAACACTGCATATAAAATGCTCATTATTCAATATAAATTTCATTGTCGAAGATCAAATGTAAAATCTAATCCTAAGCAAAAAATGAAAGTTACAAGTTATTAGTGCCTTGGTCAATTCTACCATTATCATCTTTTTCTAAGAGTTTTGCAAAGAAGTTTGAAAAAAGCTGAATATCTGAGGAGGTTTGACAACATACTTCATGAAAGCCTGCACAAATCTCTTCAGGTTTTTAGGGTTAATCTTGGACCGCAGCGACTGCTGGAAAGATTCAATGACTCGTTGGAGCTGCTCCTTGTTTTCTGCCTTCTCAAACTGAAATCACAGTGAAACAAATACAAACAGGTTAATGCTGATCCTTTTTAAATTCTTTTGGCAGACAACACCTCACTAGCATGGGCTTTGAGCTCACCTAGGGAGCTCTGACATCTGACACACAAACTGACACATGTTAAGCTGCCACAATAGCAACATGCTGGGTTATTTCTCAAGATTGTATAGTTTGCAGTCACAACAACCATTACAACTTATTACAAGAAAAAAAAATGGCATTCCACTGGAAGCTCTATTCACTCGCAAGGTTGTCTAGGCACACAAAGACAATTTTTGAAAATTAGAACATTTGGCTGGATTTAGGTAAACGAAGCTTACTTACAAGAGCTATCCATGTCACCATAAAATGCTACTGTAATCTTGCAAATTATGAACTTCCATTAACACAGATTCTTTATATCTACCTTGTTTTTTTAAATTACATGTAAAGTTGTAAAATTTAAATAGAAAAAAAAAAACAACAACAAAACTAAAACAAGTTTACTTAAACACATGGTCCAAATGCTTTCAATCATTAAACATGATTATTAATACTGAAAAATTTCAAATATTAAATCTGTTACAAGTTGCAAAATGAAGTAATTTTACCCATGCTTTGCAATTTGCCATGCCTGTGCTGAAATACAATGGAACTGTTACTGAAAGAGGGGTGAAGAATCAAGTTACAGGTGAATGTAGACTCATATGTTTTCAACAGAATACTTCAGCGTGAAATGTGAAAGAATATAGTGATAAGAAAATATGAACATGTTGTCATCCTTTACTTATCTATGTGCCTACACTGACAATTTTGTATTTGAAAAAGACTTATACAACAGCATGAAAAAGTTTGGTATGAGTTTACTGAAGGCAAGTATGGTGGTAAGTATGCAAAACTATGAGATAATGTTTTAAACAACTTTTTTCTTTTTAACTTTGACTTTTCTAAGCAGTTCCATAAATACTTTAGGTACACTGACATCAATGGACATCAAGTTGACATATTTTTAGAAATGGGCTAATCAGGCCAAGGACAGGCAGAGCATTCCTTTGGAAAATGGATGCTAAAGTTTAGCTGTCAACACTGTCTTCAGAAGCATGAAGAAATATCACACAATGTTAATGAAGTGGTATTACTACTGAACTAAATTTGAATAATATTGTAGAGAAAATTTTGATAAGAATCTCATGAAATAGGATACTGTTCAAACTGCTCATACTACAATCACTGCTAAGTGATATATTTGTGCTTTATATTATGTTACAGTCATCACAAAAAAAAACCAATATTTTTTTCCCCCAATGTTTGATATAACTGTGGACTGACTGATGGGCAATTCTTGGTTTTCATATTATGAGCACACTCCTGATGTGAGAAAAATTACTGAAGATTTACTTTTCATTTAAACAAAATTAATGCTCACTTATTTATTCACCACATTGTCAGGTATAAATGGCTTTTCTTTTCTTTTTTTTTTTTATAAAATCTTCTTCATATGAGACCCTTTCCAAATTATTCAGAAAACTGAATGTGATGATATTACCAAAAATGCAGTGATCTTGGATTTTCACTCACTGATACAACTAACCATGCAGACTTTTATCTTTCCCCTTCTCTCTCCCCTCTTCCCCTCCGTTTTCTAATTTTGCCCTTTGATTGTATTTAAACATATTATCAGTTGACCCACTAGAATTCCAGAAACAGGCAAAGCAATTATTCATTATTTCATTTTTTTTTAAAGAAATCAATTCTTATGAATGTGATCCATTCAATGCAACAATACACAAGACAATGAGTTTTAACTTATTTCTATACACCACCAGAAAGCTGGATCTCACATGACATGAGGAGACAATCACTGAGTCATCCAGTGCTCAATTAACCTTGCAAGCTCGCTAAGGCCAGAAACTAAGGCAGAGCACAGAACATTCAGATAAGGATGTATTTCATTAAAAATGTCAAAATAAAAAAAAAAAAAATAAAAAACAAACCACACAATTACATTCATGAAACAGCTGGTGCTGAAAGACTGCCTGTAGCAATGAAGTGTGATGCCAGATAGTCATAAACTGAATAAATTATAGAGCATGAGGAGTGACTCAACAAAAATATAAACATTCATGTAACAGAATTTCAAAGTCAGGATGTTGATTAAATAATAAAAGTACAGCTCACCAGAAAAAGAATAAATATTTAAAATTTAAAATTTAAGAGCAAACCTCAGTGACTCACGGCCTGTTGTTATGCATGTCACTTCTCTCCTACTGGTATCGAGTTGGTGTATTGTAGTCGACATTCCTGATTCTCTACAATTATATCTCATGCACAGTGCAAACCCCCTGACCTTTATCCGCCCTCATCCCATGAGCAAAAATAAAGCAAAGCGAGATATTACTGCACCGACATGAGGCAAAGTTTTGTTAGTAATTGCTGCTTATGTTTACAGTGTCTATTTCCTAAGTGGTAAATAGTTGCTAACTACTTTGGACACAGAGAAGAGTGATTGATGTGCGGAGTGGTGAGAAAGTGTTTTCAGTTTAATGCAGCTGCTCACACTAATAGTCCTTCTCTGGCTGTTTGAAGTTGCTGGTACAAGAGAATCAATTTTTCTTACTGTCTGTAAAAACAGGTATTGCATCTGCTTTTTATGTGAATTCAGACTGCAAATATGTAAATCCCCCAACATTGTGAAACAATCAATATAAGTGTAAGATCAAAATGTAGGATATCCTGAACCAAATTATTTGAAAGACTGAAAAAGCGGAGAGGCTAATTCATTTTTTTTTTTTGGTTCAAAAGTGTTTCCCACGGCTGTGCACCGGCGTGCCTTTAGTTTGATCGGTGTTGGCAGGGCGGCTTGGGTTAAGAGGTCAAGTCACGGTTCATCGCTGGCCCACCGGGGAGCGTGAGCTAACTGCCGTGATGTTGTGAAAATGTGCAGTATTTTAAGACACCGACACATGCAACAGAGGAACATGAAACATTAAGACAAAATATGAACATAGAGATGAAAATCTCAATTTTTCTGTGGTATATTTTTTAATGATACAGTCGAGTCCACTCAAACCGAACTCTGATAATACGAATTTCTGATAAATCGAATAAAAACGAAACAATAGATT
>JBCEWB010000001.1:7802602-7819625 GCA_039654565.1 Peronia peronii
CCCCCCCCCCCCCCCCCCCCCCCCCCCCCCCCCCCCCCCCCCCCCCCCCCCCCCCCCCCCCCGCAAAAAAATACGACCACCTCGATCTGCCCTAATTCTTAAATGCACACTAATGATACAGTCATGTGTGGGCTGCAAAAATTTTGAAGGTCTTCCGGACATCAGTGACAGATGTAAACTGATAAAAGAATGATGTTCACCATAGGCATTTTAGCCACCTTTTGGTGGATATTTCGGTTATTGGGAAATAATTAGCTCATTTGTACCTTTGTGATTTATACACTCTGGATTGCACGCAAACTTGCTGAAATCTTCTGGTCCATTTGAAAGATACCAGCATTCCTTTGTCTATGTAATGGATTTATGGAACCAGTTCATGCGAAAACCACGCAAAAGACATAGCCATTTCCCTTCGGTGCCCCCACATTCATTACCTCTTTCCCCCGATGAATCACGTGTAAATTTCATGGATCTAACAACTCCTCGTGCTGCATAATGTCCGAGAAAAACGAAGCATAAAACAACGTTTCCTGTTGTACCAATTACATTCTGCATAAAATAAGTAATGATATTTAAAGTTTCCCTCACAATTCTGTTATAAGTTTTCCATTTTGAGTCATCCATTGCTTTCACATTAGTTTCATTCTTGTTATTGTATACGTTTTAAATAAAGGTACAAAACATCTCTCACTTTCCCCGTTTGGATCTAGCGCATTTCTGCGAGGACCAATGAGTAAATGAAACGGAGACACACCCTCCAGTCTAAAACCATATTTCGCCTCTCTTTTCAAGGATACAAAGAGGGCTTGGAGTGTGGTTTCGTGTAGGTATACAACTTCACAAGTGACTTGAGGCTTGTGTCGTGGACACGCGTCCATCTAAAATATATGTACCTGCCACTTAAGTGTAGCAATGGGACAATAACAATTGGTCTCTGACACCGCTATTGTAAGAGGTAATACCGTCGGTATGTACCCATGCTTGCTACCTGTGATGAACCCTTTGATAAGCTGCCTACTGTTCACTTACCCACCCACTGAGTTCCGCGGAGCTGACCGGCATAAACAAAGAGTTCATGACCGTAATGCCATTCTTTGGTCCCCTGCGGTAGGAAAGCCCGCAGTGGCTTCTGGAGGTCAGTCCCCTTTTTACAACATGAAGGTCACTGACCGGCAGGAGAACTTCATCCAGGATTTGGAATTATGACAAGCTACCAGTACCAAACAACGGACAAAAAGCAACCAACCATATTACTATTGGTTACTTTCTCATTTTGCAACATTTAATACCCCCCCAACGCACTGTATTTTGGGAAATAAAACAAAAGACCATCAATAATCAGGCCTATGCCATTAACAAGATTAGATCTAGTTGCTTACTTCAGTTACAAAAGGCAGCCTCAACTACCCATAACTTTTTTTTGTTCTGGTGACCCAAACCATAGCACTTTGCTTAGTTCTAGGCTAAGCTAGAGAGGGTTGTCAGAGGAACTAATCTGGGAACATGTAAGATTGAACATTCTTGCATAAGAGAGGCTGGACAGACCTGATACAGGTATCCCCTCAACCTGGACTAAACACAGGCCAGAAGTTTGCTCTTGTAATGACAAATCCCGAATGTGCGGGCGTTTCTGTGTGTGTGTGTGTGTGGGGAGGGGGGGGGGGGGAAGCCAGTTAAAGGAACTGGAAACACAAAATTCATACTGTGCTGTCCCTTCTCTAGTCAGTCACAAAATGGCAAGCAATGATACAATATATGGCAGCCTTACATAAGAGCTAAACTCACCAATGAGCTACATACCATAGCAAAATGCAAATCACCAAGTATATCCTAATTTGTGTTCTCTCTCTCTATATATATATACCAGTACTAATATCATTTCCACAGCCTGATTGCCTTGACCTACATTTTGTCCTGCACTGTTCTCTGGTCCACTTGAACAAGAGACAAGTGAGATTCAAAAACTGCTACATTTGCACCCTATAGATCTAGTATATGAATATTGTTAGCCATGATCAAGGGCACTGACTTGCCTTGTAGCTGAATAAAACTGGCAAATTATTACAGCCATGAGAGCAGCAATAGTATACATTAAAACCAAGAATTCCAGAAGAAGTGCAATCCTAGATCTAAATAATCTAATGCAATTTATGTGTTTATCCTGGAGAAAGTTTGTCTCTCCCAACCTTTTCATCTTGTGAAATTAAAAGCTCTCATGTCAAAGTCATTCACGCTAATCCATTGACTCTTTCACAACTTGCAATCCTCAATTCATTGTGGACCCTAATTATTTCACTATGTGATTGTTCCCCCAGTTTCAAGCACCATGTCCAACAATGGTCAAGCTATGAAATGAGAGTGTTACATATTGATCTCAATCTATAATATATATACAAGAATGTGGAAACAATACAATCAACATGACATCATCGACATGAGACAAGTTTAGCAAGCAAGCTTTGATGGAATAGAACTGGCACTTCTTAGGCCTATTATGTTGATTATATTAATTAATGTAACTTTAAGTTTAACCTACCTGAATGTAGACCTTAAATCTTCCAACCCTTGGGGCTGAAATTTCACGTTGCTGAAAAAAAATAATTAAGAAGTGGATGAAAAAAACATGTATCACATGGTTCCAGATCTGTTGTAATCATCGTCATATAGGCTTAGAGGCTAAATAGTCGAGGTGGTAGACATTCCATGAGATTTTTTGACTGTCTCTTAGAATTTCTACTCCATACACGTAGATCTACATCTAGTTTTTTGGCACTCTTTTTACTACTTTTAGCTAGATCTACTCTAGATCTATGGTTAGTCTAGCCTTTTTCGCGTAAATTATGACACGAACTCGCGTTTTCTCGACCCGAGCCCGACTTTCTAGATCTAGAGATCTAAGTGACATAGATCTACTTGAGTTACTCACGATGCATGAAAACACAGGATCAATAGATCTATTGGTCTATGAAAGGAATTTATAACAGCAGCCTTGCATTTTGAACATCATACTTAGAGAGGCGATCCAGATTCTAGATCTTATAGTTTAACGTTGTCTTTCGACTAATCGCGAGGTACTGTTTATTGTATTGCTATCAGAATGTAATAATGTCTAGATCTAGATCTCGAGGTTAATGTCTCAAAAGCATTGCTAGAACATATCAGCCCTGAGGTGAGTAGTCCATTACATCTAGATGTGCGTGTGTGGTTGAGAATTTCCTCTCTGACCTAAGCAAGGTCATTGCACAAAAAAACATATCGTATGAAATGAAATTCAATTTTCACATGGTAGCAAGTCGTAGAAGATACACATAACGATGCACAAAAGATTTCTCTACCTCTAAAGGTACTTGACTCATGTTTGTTTACGCGATTCTCGGTAGTCCAATGCAGCTGTCTGGTCTAGTCTAGCGTATCATGCTAATGTTGTAAGCGCGTCGTCTGGTCGTGTGGCCAGATTTTTCGAAGAAACGAGAGCGGTTTGGTTATTGATCGCCATTTTACTTAGGCAGTCAGTGAAATTTCTGACTTGCAGAATCATTTACGTGAGATCTTTTTCCCAAGAATAACCCCAACGTTTCTTCATTGCACATACGTTGTGTATAGTTCATAAATGACGTAAGAATTCGCTGTTAAATTAAGAATTTTCATATGAGGTGAAAAAGATGTTGCTTACCTCCACCTTCAATGCAAAGGTCAGGTAAACACGAAACATGAAATAAAATTTAATGCTGTTTTTATTGTGCTAATCCATTTTGCATAATGGCACTATGCGATTTTTTAAACACAAAGAATGGCCCTCATAGTATTATTAACAGACCTCATTTATAATTTCTGTAAAAATGATGTTAAAAGAGGGCCAAAATTGTTCTTTAGCTGCGAATTTTGTCGTGGAGCCATGGTTTCATATAGTCGTGAAGATACCTAGCCAATAGATAATAAAATTAGTTGTTGACTGGAGAAGCCCTTTAATAGTTCTGATACATAAAGCTACATTTCTGTTTAGACACTTCTTTAAACTTTACAAATTATTGAACACAATCTGTCAGCTATTGGTATGTTGAGGTTGTTTCGTTTGAAGGACAAAACACTAGAGTATTAAAAACTTCCACTGATATTTGAAGTATAAAATGCAGAAAAAAAAGAGAAATTTGACATGGAACATTTTTCTTTCTCGTGGAATTGCCATTTCTAGGCAATACTCATTTATGCATTACTTTTTCATGTAAATGAAAAAAAAACAAACAAAACAAAAAGCAATACATGTAAAAGTCTTGTCAGCTCAATTCAAATCTCATAGTGATTGTGTTTGTTTACCTCAACCTTTCATACGTTTGGTCCTATGGCTGTCATTGGAATTTGTACTCAAAGGTGATATTTAAACGTCCACAATGTTGCATTTGAAACAAAAGCATTTTGTCAAAATAGCTGTAGTACTGAAATACATGATCGAAGTTATAGTGGCAAAACATTATTAATTTCAGTTCCATTTGTCTTTCCTTCGCTGTATGATTTAACATATGAAATAGTTGTGGTAGAGATAGAGCGAACAGTAAACTGACAACAGACACGACTTTTATGTATCCTTTCTGGCATATTTTTCTCTGGCAAAAATTTACATATATTAATCTTCGTCAAAATCCGGTTTATTCCGTCATTCGAAAATGGTATTTCTCTCGCTAACAAAATGTCTTTATGTTAATTATCAAATGAATAACATGAATAATAAATATTTCACATGTGAAATGTTACTCTACTTACTATAAAAAAAACGTATATATAATGGCATACAAACCGCGTTGTACAAACCGAACGAACCACCGGAAGTAATTGCTTATTATGGCGTCGTTAGAGATGGCGCAGTGTTGAATGACGGATTTCAAGCTTGTAGCAGTTGACGGCGGAGAGCGACAATACGGTGTAAGTCACTCCCCAGGAATGGTTCTGTGCCATTGTTACTGGTCTTTGCTATCTGTATCGACTTTTGGATGTTTTTTGCCTAATAATGGACCGCTGTTTTCTGTAAATAGTTTGTTACTAAGGAGAATATTTCAGATCTATACTTCAATATTACTTTATGTATATCCAGATCTATAGGACTGGAGGGTCACACTCAATGCGTCATATCGGGTCTTCGCGTCACCTATGTCCGCATCATGTCAGACTGTACCAATTTGCACCAAAATTGGCATATTTCTTCTGACCACAGAGCTATTGAAATCAGCCAATTTTGGTTCACGTTAGGTACAGTCTGACATGATGCGGACATAGATGACGCGAACACCCACCGTGACGCACTGACCCTCCATTCCTATATAGATCTGCTCAAGATATAGGCCTAGACTATACAATGACGTGCATTTGAATTGAAACAAGTGGTAGAATTGCTTATATGATTATCCCCCAAAATAGACCAGATCATATCTGATCAAAGGAACAAATAGCTTACTGTTCTGTGTCTTTGTATGCGTAAGATAACAATTGTCATAATTGTATTATATATTATTAAAGTAATTAGATCAACTAAAGTATCTGCTAGTAGATTGCTCATGTAACAGATGTTATGCAACTGAATTATACCCCGTTAAGTAATAAAGTTAGCTCTCTTTATTTCACGAGTGTTTGTTCACTTTCGCAACTGTCTGTGCCCGCTAACTAAGTCATAACATAACATGGTGTCAGAAGTGGGATTCAAACCCACGCCCACATTCGTGGACCAGAAATAGTAAAAATAAAAGAAAATGTAAACATAGTTTTGACGCTTTCTAAAATAAGTTACATTGATGTCTTTGGTCCATAATTTTTGTTTTGGAACTGAAGGTGAAGTTATAATGGAACATAACTGTTCATCCTCAAAAGATTTGGGACGATGAATGAACTGTATTCTATATTTTTTTTTTTTTGTTGGGACTGAAAAACTTTGGAGATTAGATCTCATTCTCCAGTGTTTATTTCATTGCTTTTCAAAATGGACTATCTTAAAAAAATACTTGGCGTCTTTGGATTTTAACTAAAGGGCACTAAAAGTATAGTAGGCCTACTTAGTATTTGATTAAGAATGTTTATATTATATGATATGAATAAGGAATTGAATCCATTCAGTAAAATATTTTTTTACATGGAATGCTCATTTTCCACTCAATGTCAGAAGTCATTTTCCCTGCATCAACCACTATAGGTTGCAGTGTTATATGGTGTCTCACTTTTGCTATTCATTCAGAATGGAATATTTTGCCATGAGTAACTCAAGAAAAGAGATTTTGTATGTATGTGTGAACAGCATAGACATAACAGTATAACTAGACCCCGCGCTGCCTCTTTTTTGCTATTGGTGGCCATGGCCACAGTTGAGTGATCCTTGTGTGGCTGAACTATGGGAACTATTAACTGTGGAAAGAAGCGTGTATAGCAAAAAAAAAACACTAAAAACACAGGGTGGGTAAGAAATTTAGAACTAAAACTTGTTCCTATGAATGATAAACTTAAAACATTTAGAGCCTATTTTACCTAGATGCTCTCCGAATAATAAAAGTAATGTTTTTGATTAAACTGCTGGAAAATATATAAATAAATAAATGATAACAGTAACAGTTGATACAAAAAAGAGACTGAACAAAGGCCTTCTGAAGTTTACCACACATTAGGCCTGATAGTCGAAAGAATAAAGGCAAGGAAGTAAGAAATGAAAACATGGATGATTTAAAACAAAAGAGGTAAAAAAGAAATAGGAGAAAGTCAATTGAAAATTTGAAAAAAAAAAGCAAACAAACAAAAAAACAAAAACCCACACATTCTATAGAAAATTTTTTTTTTAAAAAATCAAGAAAAAAGTGACGAGGATATGCAGAAACAAAAAGTCTGCTTGAAGAGCTAAAGCAGATGCATATTCTTCAGGTTGATATGTTTCAACAGAACTTCGACCTCAAGACTCTACAACAGACTAAACATGAAATGAAAGCAAATACACTAAAGCTTCAACCAACAATATGTGCTATTATGATGACCTAAAGTCCTTTGCCATCTCCTTGCATTTTTGTTGTGTCCAAGATTATATGAGTGTGTATGCAGGGATTTACATCTAACACCAAAAGTCAATGGGATCTTGTTTGCTAATGTTGGACTATGTCTAGGTCATTTTGCTCTCTTCCTTTGTACACGTTTTTACGGGAGTACCACATTTGTTTTCTAGTCATACATTTACAGCTCAAGTAAGTTGACTACAACTCAAGTAAGTTGACTTTCTTGAACTTCTTCTTTATCTCTTTTGTTTTAAATCATCTGCTTTCAACTGACTCACCGATTACCATCAGGTAAATTTCAGGCCTTCCTTTAGTCTCCTTTTCGTATCAACTTGTAAGTACTGTCATTTATTTATTTATTTTCCCGTAATTTAAAATAAAAAACACTATAAAAACTATAAAAACACTGTTATTCAAAGGGCATTTAGGTTGAATAGGCTCAAAATATTTTAAGTCTGTCACTCATAGCGAAGAGCTGTAGTCATAAATTTCTTCCCCACCCCACGTTTAGTGTTTTTTGGCTATACGCACTTACTTTCATACTGCAGTTGGACCCCTGTCTCTGAGCACTGTGATCAAATTGGACTGGAAGAGCTACCTTTGTGCCGAGTCTTCTATACCAGTATATCTATAGTGAAATGCCAAGGGACAGCAACAGCTCAGAACTATCAAGAATGTTTTTTCCAAATTTTGTTTTATGAAGTCAGTTTCTCACTCATGCAGAAAATTCTATTTCCTTTTTTTATTTTCTTTAAAAGCTGCTGCTTTTTGGCATATTTGAAGCCATTTTGACAGTATAAAGTTAGAAAGAATGAATTGTTTTATTTGATGGCCATTCGTGATACATGTACATTTCAAAGATATGAATACCGTTCACAGATACATTTCCTCACTTGATGCAAAATTCAGAATGGCCATTCAGATTCTAGATACTATCTGAATAAAAGTATGTCCCAAAAAATCTGTAGAATTATTTCTGGTATTCACCTTAGCATAAACCATCATTTTAAAATTAGAAATATATTTAGGTCGGTTTTTCTTGAGCTGAGTGCAGAATATAACATTTTGTTTTAATCATCTCTCACTATCAAAAGTATCATGTTACCTTAAACATCATCCATTTATCACATTTCATGATCACATGTAATAATGTAAATGTCTGCATTGTCTTCACCTATGATTTTGCATGATTTTGTGCTCACCAGCATTTATCGTGTGATTTTAGTCACTTGTGACCTTTCACAATGGATGCCAAGCATCAACAACTCTTAATTCACTGTGCTAGTCTGCTTGATAGCTATGATGCTCAGACAACGGGCTTGGAGGAGCATTTGGAGTTTTACCTCCATGCCAACAAGGTGCTCATTTCATTTTTCTCTTAGTTTCAAGAGATTCTTTGAGTTGGAACATAAATGCTAGAGATAGTAATCTGAATTAAACTGCATATGTAGAGAAGACATGGTTGACTTCTAAATGATACAAAGGAAAGACAAAGAGAAGTAGGCGCATGGAACACCAATATATACAGAGAGAGAGAGAGCAAAGAGATAAAAGATGTTTATCTCAACTAAATTTACATATGAAGTAAAATAATCATTTCTGAAAAAAAAAATTGAAAGTACTGCAGAAAATGGTAAATGGCAGATCTTTTTGACTTAATTTGCATCTGTTCATTGTCCTCTTTTGTTACTAATTGCTAGAGAATGAATGAAACATTAATTCTCCTTATTCACTTTATCAGTTGAAGTAACATTTTCATTTGCAGATTCAAGATGAAGATGATGAAATATTCATCAGAGAAGTTTTCTCTGGCTGTGTGCGCTATCTTGCAGTGATGAAAATGGTGGTGGAGGGATTTTATGCCAAGGATGGTCGAAATGTTTTGAGATCATGTGAAAATGTATTTGTAGGTGAGTTTTGCTAAAGTGTTGAGAAAACTTTGTTGAGTAAATCATAATTTTCCAAGGAAAATGAGGTTGCAGTTATGATGATTGTATGCTTATCAAAAACAACAAAGTCTGTGTATTGTTTTTAAAAATGTGCCATGTCCATTGGGCACAATTATATATTTGCATCAGCATTATGTGGTGGCTGATGAAATCGGCTCAGGTGTGGCAGCGGAATGGTAAATATGGTTTTATATATACATGTTAACAAAATAGTTAACAGTATTTATATATTTGAAAATGAGTGAGAATGCATATCTTCTCGATCTCATATATTGCTAGATCTTGCTACTTTACTTCATGTATTTTGGATAGGTGTTATTTTAATGACTGCGGTTTCCAGATCAAATCCTCTGACTTTGTCAGTTACTTGTTTTGGCATTATTAGAGTAATGTTCAAACTACATTTGATTTTATATGTATGATTCTAATTCAGAACATTGACAATTTCTCTTACAATTCATCTTTCCAAATTGCAAGGCAACACATTCTGTAGCTTTGAGTGGAAAAAAGTTTTTGTACTTTGTACTAAACTCATTGAAAGGAAATAAAAGTTTTGGTAGGTAAATATTTAGTACCCTGATGATTTCTTACACAATTACTGTAGATACTGCCATTGTTCTGATCACTTTCTTATCAGAATAATACAAATGACCTTTTTAATCAGTCAATATGAGATTAACATGTTAAAGTCAGGCATTTATTCTATGAAGTTGAATGCATCTAATTTGATGTTATGAAATAGAAAAAAAGTGACTGAAGCTTGTCTTCAACCAGTTATGTGATCACTTGGCTTTGGTCTATTTTTTTTTTCTTTATTGCAGTTTTGACTTACCTTGCCTTGTTTCGCTTAGATGAACTAGGAGTTGCTCATTTCAGAAAGTTTGTAAACGCAGTGGAAATCAACACAGTTTATAAGGTAATTAAATTCATTCTTCTGTTTCTACAATTTTTCTCTTTTCTTACAACTTGCGTTTTTAAAAAATATGAAAAGAAATGGATGAGGTCTTTAGAAAGTATTGTTAATAGAGGAGATTTTATTATCTGGTGAAAGGAAACCCTCTCAGTTCTTAATTGTATTCTCTGGTGACAGAGAGTACCATTTCTCGCTATCGTTCATTTGCTGGAACAAATTTTCATTCATGTGAAAAAAGATTCTCCATAGTGTTACTTAAGAGAGAGAGAGTAAGAATGGAATGGTTACCATTCACTATAAGTTTCATTCATGAGAAATATATTCATGCACATTCTCCATTGTGTATCTGCATGAGAGAGATTGAAAGAGGTGAAGTTGCCATTAAATAATTACTTTCATTGCTTTGCAGTGGTAATCAGACTAGATAGACTAGGTCTGCTTTGGTAATCAGTCTAGATCTCACGATCTGTTATCAAGTCTTGGCCTTACTAGGTGACCTCCAGATACAGGATGAAATGAATGAAACGCAATGATGAAAGGCCAATATTTGAAACCTCTCTGTTTGTCCTTAACTTATCCCCTTGGTTGTCAATTTACCTTTTTGCTGTCTATATAGTACTTGCAGCAAGATTTATTAAGCAACCCATGTGCATGGTTTTTTAAGGTGGTGATGAATTCTCAAGGATAACCACCATTCTGCAACATATTACATTGATCTGTATGTCTAATTTTTGTTGTGGACCTGTAGTGAAATGGCTTCTGTTCAATGTTGCAAGAAAAAAGGCTATGAACTTGGTTTGATTAAATAAATAATGTTTAAAGGGTGGAGGACTGTTCGAGGCAAGTGGTGAAAAGGGTTGAGATAACACTGAAGATATAGTAATATGTGTTTTTTTTTTAAATTGACACTGAGTATTTATTATTCATACATTAATCAAAATATAATATTTGCTATAGGCAAGTATTTATATATTACTAATTTATTCAGTTAGTCATGGATGTTTGTTGAGCAGATGACACAGCAGTGCATCAAAATTGTAAATGACTTTTCCACTTGCTTATCCTATGGCAGTATACCAAGTGCATGTGCCAAAGTTGGCAGCTGAATCATGAACAAACTTAAATTTATCTCAGTTTTTACTTTGTTGGTACCAGTGTTTCAACATCTAATTCCTTGTTGTAAATACAAGTTTAGAGAGGAAGTAAAAACTGCTGTTCAGCCATCTAAATCATTGACAAGTAAACAAGCATTTTGTCAACATTGACTATTTCGTTTGTCAGAAATTATTTAAAACAGCCCATACAGCAATAATCATTTGTCACGCAACAGACCTTTAAGATACATTTAACTGATAGCTCTAACACACTTGGTCTACAGTGAAATCCCTTGGGAAACTCAATTTGATACACGGTTCAAAGTGAATGCAAAACAGTTGAAAGCTAGGAACAAAGTCAACATTGTCTACTTACATTTATTTAGATGGTTTTTCTTGTCTCATAGTAGTATTTTTATTCATACACTGATTTAAGCAACTTATTTCAAGTCGGTATTTATGCTGCATGAGCTGTACATCTCTACATATGTGGTTGTCATAACCACATATGTGGTTGTCATAACCACTGACATATAAAGGTGTCTATTTCCCTATAAATTCAGCATCAGCTGGCCATCCTGCAACCTATAGGGAAGATGAGAAAATTAAGTGCACTTTGAGATTTATTTCTTTTTTCTCATTCCAGATACTATGACATATAAATAGGGTAGATGGAAATATGTATGCATGAATGGGCTCTCATGAATCAATAGATAAGTGTGCAATTGAGAATTCCATAAAATTTCATGTATGTGGTGTCTTAACTCTTGATGAACTGTTATCTGAAGCATGTGTTGGAATAAATTTGTTACCAGTTTCATGTGTAATGATTGTTAAACATTACAACCTTATTTTTACTTTGAATCTCATCTTCAAAATCAGTATCTGAACTTCTTCTTCAATGAGAAAAATTTGATGACATGGATGAAAGATGGATGGAACAAAATCTATGAGCCAGCATTTGTCCAGACATCTCTTTTGTCCCCTTTATTAAGGTAGGATGCAGACCATGTCAACAGGTCTATTTTCAATCTCCTCAACCAATCATACACTCCAAATGCATCTTTGTATTGATTCTGGGACGCACATTTTTTCACTGATGCGGAAATTTCACTTCCAAAGTAAAACAATGGGGACAATTGTGAATGATTTGGCTGGTTGTTAACTAGCTGGCTGTAGGTCGTCAGAAAGCTTGTTTCAATTGGCATAGAGATTACTAAGATAACATTGTCATAGAATGCAAATGAAGGCACCTGACCAATAAGGGTTGTAAAGAACTGTGACAAGATATCTTGTGGCACTTTAAAGGAATAATTTTCTTAATTCAACCTAAATAAAAGGTTGTTTTTCATTTAGTGTTTTTATGAAGGCATTTCACATATCTGCCTGAATGCATGACAGTGGATGAAATGAAAGGTTATGAAGGATTGCTTAAAGTAGATGAGATAAAAAATTGATTTGCCAAGTAATTTGTTATGTTCGCAGATGGCTTCCAGAGTTGAAAGATTTAGTCAAACTTCTCCGAGACAAAATAAACAACAAACTGAGGCCCAAGAAATCAGTGGCTCCCACAACAGGCAAGAAGGCTATTAAGAATACATTCTGCATAGCTTTCAGTATAAATTGTCAAGTTATATGCACTGAGAATTTACCTCTTGGAGTTACATCTTACATTTCCATCTATTGTATAGGTTTGAGGTAATTTGCTTTTTTTTGTTCCATTTTATAGTTGAGATAGAAAAGTTCATGCTCATGATGTCTTGGCCCATCCTGTTTCTCATTTTTTTCTTTACTTTGTGTTTTTTTGTGTATTTTTTTAAATCAAGTATCTGAACTGATTTTAGCTATACTGAATGTTAAACTACTCTCTCTAAAAATTATTACATTTTTGAAACTCTGCATTGTATTAATGATTGACTTTCTTTTTTTTCTCCTTCTCTCTTGAGAACATACTGTTTGGATTCGTTGAAGGTCATAAAAAAATAATGGTCACATATTTTTTTACTTTATCAGAAACAAAACCGTTTAATCTCACCAAGCCCAGAGCAAGAAGCATTCCTATACCAGATAAGGTAAAGCAAAAGATATTCATTCTCTTTTGGACAAACGCTTATCTGTGACGTTTCTGCACCAGTTGGTACATTTGTTGGTCCATTGTCAAATCTGCTCATTTACACACTACTAGCTTTTTTTTTCTGCTTATGTCCCTTCTATCCCCCATTGACCTATACGTCTAACCATAGGTCAAACTGTCCATGCATCCATCAATCCACAGGTCCAACTGTTCCTCTATGCATCTGTCTTTCTATCTGTCATTTCACAGATCCATCCTTCCATTCTTCTGTCTGTCCATCCATCCATTCATCCATCCATCCATGTCTATCCTTCCATCCATCCATCCATCCATCCATTTGGCTGTATATGAGACTTGTTCTGTCACAGATTCCAACACTTAAGAAATCCAAACCTCCTCCAAAGTCTCTGTACAGATCCCCAACTGATCAGGATGAACTCGCTAGGCAAAGAGAAGAGAACAGAAGGAATGCAGAGGTATGTTGTTTCCTTGAAAGAGAAATTCATCAAACTGGAGTTGAATGTCTATCAACATTTGCAGCAGTTCTTTTTTCAGAAATTTTCTCCCAGCCCTGACAAATGATTATAGATGTTAGCAATATATCTTGCGCCCAGAGCAAATGAGCCAGAAGTCACGCCAGGAGATCTTGAGTTACAGCTGTTTTTAACTATTTTCTGATTCAGATACCAAAATTTATACCCAATTTTTTTTTTTTTCAGATTGAAAAAGGTTAAATTTTTGTTTTATGAAAAAAAAAAAGAAAAGAAAGAAATTTGGTACCTGAGTCGGAAAACAGAAATGGCCATAGAGCAAAATCACCTGGCGCGACTTCCGACTCATTTGCTGTGGGCGCAAGACATATATATGTTATTTGGTTAATAAAAATACTTTCTTTTTATGTGTGTTTTCTCAGATGAATTGCCAATCTGTATATTACAGGCTAACCCTGTAGAGCCCATTGTTGTAAATGTGATGTACTGTATTTGGAGATTTGCTTAACATTGTATTATCCATCTTTCATAATTGAGACTGTTTCAAGCTCATGCTATAAAGTGTCTTTCTCTGTCAGTAATGAAGTTCAACACTTTGTTTATTCTTTGGGGTCAGAATTTTATTCCCCAATCTAGCTGGATTTTTTTTTTTTTTCCATGAAAAAAAAAAATAAAAGAATGTTATGAGTCACAAATAAGCTTAAAGGCTAAAACAACTTCTCATAGCATTTTATCCATATTAGATCTATGGCCACAACAAGGCTGCCAGTGTAGATTCAAATTTGAACTGGTTTATACTTTTGTACTAGAAATTCACATGTTCAGTGTTCTGGCCTTTATGGTTAGTATCCTCGAGTTCTAGTAGAATAATATAGTTTTCAATGGTAGCTGTTTCAAAAGAATCGTTTAGCCTTTGATAAATGTGGAACTTCTGTAACGCTATGTTTGTGAACATTCATTCCCAGGAACGACTCATGGAAGCTTCCAAGATCCAGTATGCCTGTGCAAATCCTGAGAAATCAGAGAAGACCAAAAGGATCCTGGATACCATTTCTATGGAAGAAAATGCCAAAGTTGATGGGAATAGAATCAAGGCCCGGCGTGCCCCAGATTTTGTAAGCTTTTGATCTTTCTTATTAATCTGAGCTGCCAGTTTGACACTGTCATTCCATTGTTGTTCAAGTCAGTTTTTGCTATTTTCAGAAAATAGATAAAAATTGTGTGTTCACAGAACAGGCATATACTCAGATGGTAGGTGATGGTGGAGCATTAAATTAATGAAACAAAATAATGACTATTAGTTACATTACTGGTATAGTGATGATGGTGGTTAGCATCAAACTTAAAACCTCATAAACCGTGACCTAGATGATTGTGGAATGGCCATGAAGAGTATTTTTTTACTTTTTTTTTTTCCCATGATTCTAAAGTTGGTAGATCTTAATGAAAATGCTTCTCTTCTCCTAGAATTTCTGTAAACGAGCTTGAAATCTGCAAATTATAACTGAGTAAGACAAACTGCCTATATGAACAATGCTAATTTTCTCCTCACCATATTCTCTTTCTACAGTTTCCTTTTTGTCACTGCTCTGACACCTGACAAAAATTGCAGTTAGAAAATTTCTTTCCCTGTTATTTTTATGTTCTCTTATTCCAGATCAAAGATACAAATGTTTAAGACATTATTTATATCTGTTTTCAGAAGAAAGATTCCGTGCCAGTGAAAATGACAGCAGCAACCATCCTCCGAGAAGGCTTACTTTATCAAAAACAGGAGGCAGAGGCAATAGACAAGTAAGAGAATTCTGTCATATATCAACTAAGGTTGAATAATACAGCACAGACTAGATTCAATATTTGTGGAAGTATTGACGATCGTTGTGTTTTAACTGGATATGTATACATTTAAATGTCTGTATCTCTCAATCTCAAGGTTCATAACACATGAAACATAACTTTTAAAAACATCACAGGAGTCAAGAGATCTATGCTGCATTTTGTTTGAAATTGAGAAATCAAAACTGTGAATACCTAGGATCATATCAATGTACTACTTAGACTTCACCGTGAAAGAGATTTTAAAATATTGGCAGAATTGCCCAGCCAGGCAATAAAAATAAGTAGTTTTATCAAGTCTTAAGTACGTACAGATAAATGATTCTACAGCTAGAATTAATGCTGCGGCTGCTACTGTGGTTCTTTTCATCTGTTGAAATAGTTCCTATTCTGCATGAGTGCCATTGTGGCAAGTACACATATTTAAGTACATGTATGTCATTTTGTTCAGACTGCGTAAACTGGAAGCTGGAGCCTATGATGCCAGTGATTTCAACAAATGGCAGAATGAGATGAAACAGAAAGATTTAGAGGCTCAACTGACAGCTATAGAAGAGAGGAGGCTCATGGGAAAACTCAGCCATGAGGAAGCCATCTTAGCTCGTACCAATCTTATGGCAGATAACCAACAAAAAGTCCAAAATATCAAAAAGGAGGTAAGTAGAGATTTTTTTTTTGTCAAGAGAGAGCAATGTTTCAGATGACCAGACTTAATTTAAAGGCAGATTGTTTTTTAAGGATTTCAAAAAAAAAATACAGAAGTTTCACCAGTGCTTTACATGAAAATATCTGTCTGCTGAGAAGAATTCACTACCAAAGAATGTTGTACTAAAAATAAGAAGAATTTTGTATGATTGAAGATGTAAAAATACTAGCATTCTGTTCAGCTCATTCTTATGAGAATTTGTTACCCAGAAAGTTAGATAGCAGACGTGAATCAGGCCCAGACACTGTCAGTTGTGTGATATGTGACTTCCACCTTTTATTTTACACTGTATTGTTATACAAAAAAATCCTGACATTGTTCTGATTTCTTTTCTGACATCCTCCTCTGTAACAGACAGCCTCAATGATGAGAGATTATTTGGACCAGAAATTCCAGAAAGAGCAGGAAATGAAGTGAGTCATTACTGAAACTTTTTACATATTTCCATGTCAGTGTCATTTTGCCTTGACATATTAAATTATTTTGTACTAGCTTACATCTTTGTTTACATAATACTGGTCAACAGATGCTTTTCTCCAGCTAGCTCATTGGAGATATGTCGTCAGCTGATGTAGAACAGATGATCACAAACAGTTTGGTGTTACAATGATTGATTTAAATTGTAGTGTATTGTCCTGGCGCCATTAAGGAAAACACCAGAATATTGAAAGGATAACGGTGAAACTGTTACCATTTTCAAATTTGTTATGTGGCCATTTTAGTTGTGATGTTTAAGGGGGGGTGCGTGGGTCCTGAAATTTGGATTTTGCTCAAAAAATGGGATATTGGGTTTTTGTTTTCTCTTAAAAGCCCTGTCATTTCTGCATATAAAAAAAGTATCAAAAAGTGGATATGTCCATTCTAACTTGTTTGACCAATGGTCATTCAACGTTAGGCCTAGTCTACTGTCAACCAGGATTTGGCTCCACCTGGCTGCTACATGC
>JBCEWB010000001.1:7822703-7846252 GCA_039654565.1 Peronia peronii
AAATATGTATCTACAGTGTCTACTGCCCAAACTGTTGTCTTCCTAAAAAAACAGGGGGAGGGGGGGGGTTGGAGGAGGGGGTTACACAGAAGCATCTCGGGCAGAAAGAGATGATGAGGATGAATTAGCTGGCTGATTAAAACATAATATGGTTCTATCACAGAAGATATACATCAGAAACACTAGTTGGTTTATGTAACTCTGGTAATCCTTTGCCATCATTTTGCATGAGCTGGACACATGCTATTCATTAATGTAGTATTGTACTTCATATACTATAGGGCACATACTTCTGTAAAATTGTCAAATAATAGTTTATAGCTGCACAATGTCACGTCTCAAGTATCCTACCTACCAGGGCAACAATTTCATAGCAAGTGGATCTTTCAGAGGACACAATACCATTTGGAATTGGTACAGTGAACAAACCTACCACATCGGTGTTCCTGAAATATGAGTGGCTGAGCTGAGGATGAACTGTGTGTTAAACAAGGACTGGAGCAAACTAAATCCACTGTTTACAGTGCTGGCAGACAAGATGGAATGTTGGTATTGAGCTGATGGAATGGGCAAAAGGTCATGGGTCAAAGGTCTTAGGCACAGGTCACCACACAGTCACACACACACACAAGAAAAATGCTTAAGAGCACCAACAGCCCACACATCAGAATCAAGATTGATCTGTCAAATGAGTCAATATAAGTTTGAAAAAAGAACAAAACTAAAAACAACAAAAAAAACATGACAACAACAGTAACATCAATGGAAAATTGTAAAGTAAATGGAAAAATGCTAGCAATCATATAACCAAAACAACATTGCACTGAGGAATAGACGCCGTATAAGAAATATTGCGCAGTAAAGTCAAAATTTTCTACTGGTAAAAAAATCAATCTATTAATGAAACTGAGGAATTTATCACTTCCTTTCATAAAATACTCCGTTGTTCATTATAATATAAATTGATGGTTTTTTTTTTTCTTTTTTTTTTTGTCTTTCTATCTTCTGACTAAAACAGTAACATGCACATAATCTCCTTTGACAATCTGCATGGATCAAACATATAATCCTGCAAAAATAATAAGACTACTCTGACATACTGGATAAACAGTTTGGGGAAATTGAGTCTTATACATATAATATATATATACAGAGCCAAGACTAGAATGCAATCACAGCACAATGGGGTAATTTTCATTGAGCAAACGAGATCAAAAAACACTTAGTTTGCCATGTGTATACTCCAATTACAATGCCAACAAAGGGGATATAAACACAGTCTGACCCAGCTAAGTTACATAATTTATAACCCAAATTATGATAATTTTTAAGTAAACTGACACAAAATGGAAAATAAACTGTTCTGGACATGAATTACAATGCTTTTTGGAAAATAACTGAAACATGAACAGAAAATACCCAACAAATTAAATAAAAATGCTGAAAAATGTTTGAAGAGCAAAAGAACACAGTGGAGCTGATAAATTAAGAGGACTAAAAACTTAATGCCGGATGTATCACAATTGAAACTTGACAGCTTCGTAAAGCCAGAGAGGAGGAAAAGAAACTCAAGCTGGCACAATATAAGATAAAACCTGAGGCAGATAATACCTGACATCAAACTAATATTACAACAAATTTAAAAAAAAAAATATGAACAAATCTAAAAGGCAAAAGACATGGCAAAACAGCTATCACACAACCAAACAAAATGAATCTATTAGACAATGCACAGAATCATCACTTGTGATAAAAAGACCCATGAACCAAATTCTATAAAAATCTGATCATATCAGTTCATGAAGGAAATACTACTTTAGAATTATTTCAGCCTCGCTAGATACAGTAAAAGGAAAAAACAAACAGCAAAAAACCTATGTCCTATTTAATGCAGAGTTAATGGAATTAGGTAAAAGTTTCAGACTATTTCTCTGCTACTGCTGAAAATGTTACACTGCTGCATGTCAGCGAGACCTGGATAATCTATATCAGCCAAGACAGATATTGGATATTGCAACACCTTTCATATTAGATGTCTCCACCATATTCTGGACATATGGCAGGACCAAGTTACTGATGCAGAGATCCTGTCTTGCACTGACCTCCTCAGTATGTACACTCTTTTTTGACAATGTACACTCTTTTTTGACAGTGCAGACTTCAACAGCCCATGGAGGGTAGTACAATACCCAAAGATATTCTCTGTGGAGAATTGTCATCTAAGAGGTGAAACACAGGCTATCCCAAGCAGTGCTACAAAAACATCATTAAGAGAGATATGAAGACTCTTAACACTGACACTGAGTTGTGGGAGGACCTTGCAGTTGACTGCTCAGTCTGGAGGAGCGCCCTGACTGAACACCTCAAGTCAGGAGTGAAGTTGGTGTTCCGCGCAGTAGAAAAATGTGATGCAGAAAGGTGCGCACGAACATTCAACTTTTGCGACAGAGACTGCCATTCTTGCATCCATCCTCTACAGCTACAGATGACACTGCTCCAGCTAAGCAGATAGCCAGGATGGATAAACATCCATGGTCAACACTGACTGACAGAGACTCCCAGTTACTGAAAAATTAAAATACTCTTACCTCTAAACTATAATCTTTAGACTTCCACGTCATCAGCCAGTTTAAAACACAGTACAAAAAAAAAAACCTAGCAAACACTGTTATTAAATCATAGATTCTGCAATTTCTCTCTGAGTAAGAAGATAGATAATGTGTATGACTATCAGACTAAATAAATTCTCAAAACTCTCTGTAACACTGAACATTCATTTCAGTTGCTGCTGCCACAAATTCATTTTGCCTGGCTGTATGACAAATTAAATACTGTATAAAGTTCAACAGGAAAAAGAAAAAATTACATGAACAGAAAGAAAAGGAATATAATACAACAAACTTCAAATAAATCATAAAATTTTATAACTGATATGTGACAAATGAGATAGAAACATGCTACCAAACTGGCCCAAAATGAGTAAAAAAAAAAAATAAAATAAACTGGCATTGCATTTATAATCTAATCAGTTCTTACTGATGTCTGCTGGACGATTTCATTTCTCCTGTCTAGGTCAAGACTAATCATGCTGCTGCAAAAGAGACCACATTCTCTAATGAGAAACAAATGTGCAAACTAAAAGTTCTAAACTATGGCCAGTTCCAGCATTCCTTAATGGCCTCTATTTCTAAACCCACCAAAGTTAATTCCTGCATTGTTAAAAGGCCTCTAATTCTAGGCTCAGATTAAAGGTGAACCAAAGAAAGATGTTCTATTTTAGACAAAAGGTAAAGGTGTACCAATGTCAATTCCTGCATTCTTAAAAGGTGTCTAATTCAAGGCTTACAGAAGTGGTGCCTGGCATCAACAGCACAGCATTCATATCTGACCAAATTTGCAGTTTAGGGCACATGTGAAACAAAAGAAAAAGAGATGATTCACAAAAATAAGGCAAACTTCAAAGTTGTTGCGGCTGTAAGCTCAGATGAAACAAAAACAATCAATCACTGTCCCAGACTAAGAGCAAAAAACAGTCTGGGACATCTTGTATGAATCAATGTGCCTCATGTCATATATTATGCAGATCAAGTTAGAATTTGCTCCCCATCTCAATCACTTATCCTATCCAGGGGAACCACTGAATCCATATGACATTAAAACAATTAAAAAAGAAATTACAACATTTTATCTTCACAGACACAGGAATGGTGACAGCATTGTAAATCATCATATCAATATAAAGGAATTTGATTTGTTACTGATATCTCAACTCTGGCTTAGAAAAATATTTATATCATACAAAAGTCTACAATGACAATAAATTTAATGGATTTGAACACATGGACATGGCTTGGGGACATTACAAACAAAATGCCATTTGATGTGAAGAGGAAAGATGGTCCAGATGTCAATCTGACATATCTCGATTACAAAGATCCAGCTTGCATTCAGGCTACTAAATGATGATAAGGATGGGAGCTGTCCATGGGTAAGTAAATATAGGCTATTCATAATGTAGCTGGTCTTGCAGTACCACTGGATTTCAAGGATGAAAAAACATTATATTTATTTTATTCATTATGGCAATTTTTAACAAATGTTTATTGTAAACTCCTTGCAGAATTATTAGGAAGACTATCTGTCTTTGCAAATTTTAACTCTCTTTTTTTTTTTATTAGGCATCATCCTCAGATATGAAAAAGTGCTCTATATGAATGCTGTTTTTCATGTTTCAAATGTGGTATTGGAGTCTGTACTATACAAGAATGAACTTTACATAAAAGCTATCTACTATAATTATTAAATGTTTGGAAGTGCCACCTAAATGAAAAAAAGAAAGTCTGTAAGTGTTCGACAGGACATTATTCCTCCTTTATGCACGGGAAATTGAGTCTATTCTCAAGGCAAATTTATGTTCTCCATTTACTAGTTTCTTGAGGATTTCAGCAGTAACTGCATCACAAATGAAAAGATCTCCTTTATCTCTCCTCTTCACATATCATCATTAAGTAACATTTACTTTCTCTTTACATTTTCTGACAAACAAGCCACAGGATGCAATTTTCACACCTGACAGAACAAAACGACTAGATGAAAATGAGCCGAATGTTAAAGTGGGCTCTGTTAGGAAAAACGCAGTCACAGGGCCTAACTTTGAACATGAATTTCTCAGCAAAGAAAAGTCAAGGACACTTATTTCCTTTTCTACGGATAGCAAGAACTCCATATATGAAAATTTGATGTCCGACTTGGTTCATATGCTCCAGCGACATACGTATCAGCTGTGTCTGGTGTCACAGTCGCAAGTACAACAACTTTTCTCTGCACCGAAATTATCCGACTTAGATATTTCTTTAAACAGTTTCGTTGACAATATTTGGACACATTGAAAAGTGGATCATGCAATTCTGTCCAACACTTGTAGAAATACTAGAGACTATGGAGATCATAAGTATTCATTAGGAAATTCAAAAATATGTTGGCTCTTTAACAGATTTAAATGTGCATTAAAAGGGCATCTGGACATTATATAATATATATCATTTAACCCTGGCAATCAAACAGGAAAAAATATAAAATTTAGTAGGGAATGGTATCAAAGTTATGATATGTGAAAGATTTTGACTGTAACATGAGAAAAATTAATGAACTGATTTGAGGTGTCAAAAGGTAACTGGAAATACGATATAAAAAAAAAAATTTTGAAAATAGTATTACGCCAGAGTTTTGGACAATTTATCACCCAATTTACCATATATAATCATCTCGTTTTATATTTCCAAGAATTCAACAATGCTATAAAAAGCAGACAATGAACAAGAACTGAAACAACAGATAAGGACATTTGTTGTATAACGTCCCAGGCCACCTTCCCTCAACAAATAAAGTAAGGGTGAAATTGACCAAAATCACAAGATCTATTGGAAACCAACCTTACACTTAAACATTCAAGTTCTGCATCAAACAGCTTACAGCTGAAGAAAATAAGATGACTAGATCTAGAATTTTATGGCAGAGCTCAACATTTGTAAACAAAGAATATTTGGGGGGAAAATAATTGACCTGAATATGTTTACACAATTGTGATAAAACTGCAATACAAAAGAACAAAAATTTGAACACACCTCCAACTTTCATTCTATAGTTTGGAATAGGGCCATGGTTTAAAGTACATGTGTATTCACTCTTGATTGAAAAGTATCTTCAATAAAAGTTTAAAATTCAAACTCACTGCAGTTTATTCTTGTGGCACTGACTTCCAGTCCACTTCAGCAAATGTTGTAATTTAAATATCTCATTGGTGGCCTTAGTACATTCTGTGAAAAGTGGTAAACTATGCTTTGCCAATACATACCTCAATTATGTTCATCATAATGCATTAATAAACCTAACATTTACTTGTAGAATTGCAAATTATCTCACTGTAATTCTCACATAATAAGCACTGGATGTTGGAACCATTTTCCAGGCAAAATTGATATGCTGATATTTACTTTGACAGGAATATAATATGACTACTTTGATAAACTATGCTAGCTGTACTAGGTATTGAAAACAAGCATCTGTCCATCCTTTAGATTTTCATACAGTAAATGAATCAGCATTATTATGCCATAACACAAGAAGGAGATCTTGTGTTTTACCGCTTCACTGCTAAGCGTTAGTGATGTTGTCAGTTTTCCTCCTGCCCACTGTGCACGAGCCAAACAGCTTCCGCTCTCTACGTTCCCACAGGCAATCAGAAGCTTTAACTATTGTTCGGTGTTGCTAATTGTTACAAGAAGAAGCAGATTACATGCCCAATTTGGGTTCTCACTGCTACCTCACCTGCCAATTATCAGCTTGCTGTGCCCATCAAAAGGCTCTGTGCACAGATGTGAAATGCTGGTCAGTGGTGACATCACTGGATAAAAGAGGAAGAATGGGTGGTTGATGGTGGCTGACTGTGGATGTACCATGCAGATCCACATTTTCCTGCAGTGAAGCAGTTCACATCAAACTTTCGTAAGTTATCAATATAAAAATTCAACTAAAAACTTTGTTTATAGCAAAGTCTGATATATGCACAATTAGTGCTGCTCCAATCACATGGAGAGAACAATTGTTTCCATGTCTAGGAACACAATTCAAAATCATTCAAAGTCTAAATTTGTGAAGGAACTTGTCAGAAAGACATAGGTGACCTTACAGAACTGGGCAGAGAGTTCTGTATTAATTAATGTATAACTCTCTCTCTCTTCATCATTATAGATTTTTTTTTTTCATCAATAAATAATGATGTTTTGTTTGTGTATATGGGAATCTTATTAACAGGCACCGCATGGACAGAGTTATGCAAAAGATTCATTATGCTTCTGTAGCTGATATATATGTGTATATTATATATAAATAAAAATAAATATTATGCACCATCATTGAGACAGATTCTGTTTTGTTTTAACATTAAATATACACGGCACAAGCATACAACAACTGGTGAGGAATAAAAGCAAAAATTGTTCATTTAAAATCTGGGAACATAACAAAGCCTATTGATCTTAACATTTGAAAATCACCCAAGCTATATTCTTTACATCACAAACATTTTCTTAGTTTCCTACTGTTTATAGTTAAGGCTTTTTGTAAGGCTGAAGCCATTTCTAAACAGTCAAAATATAAGCTTTTATTCCCAATATTAAGATATTTAAACCAAATAGGAGCAGTAGGTCACAAAAAGAATAATTAATCGCAAACATTGAGCAATGGCCTTGTTTTCTTTTAGCTTCTTTTCTCATTTCTCCAAATCCTCATAATACCAACAACCCTCATCGTCAGCATTACTTACAGCTTAGACAAAAAGTTATCAGTGAGGACTGGTACAGTGGAAGGGAGGCAATCATGGCCACATGTTTATCAACAGATTATGGTAACATGTGCATAAAACTTGAGCCATATGGAAAACCTTCCATATATAAGACAACTATCATCTCAAGACCAGTCAGATTGTTAAAAGAAAATATTGGCAAATAACAATCACTCATTCTAAAAAATCTGGTAAAATTTGTCCATCTGGCTATTCTGTCCGCATCTTACTAGATCACTTTTGCTGATGGACTCTCCAACTCTGGGCTTCAATTTGTTTCTATCAATACAATCTCAACATGTAGTGCCACATAATCATGCAACATTTTCTGTCTTTTTCTTGTCCTGTATTTTCTTTTTAAATCAACAACAGTTGATAAATATTCCATCGCTACAAATGTACACTGCGAGTTTTTGCCTTGTAAAGAGTATTTCTCAAAATGAAAAACTTTCTCTGAGTTTTTCATTTGTGATGATGGTACTCATATGCTTGTTCTTGAGGCCATGGTCATTATTCTGCTACCTCCATTCTTGACATGTCCAATGCTTCATCCAGCAAAGTCTATATCGGATTCAAGAGACTGGGATTTATTCTTCTATATCCAATATCAACATTAAGATATACTTTGTATGGCTATGTGGCAATTTTTTCACATATCTGTACTATAAATCTGCAACAAAACCCACAATAGACTTACGGACTCGAAAACTGCTGAATGGACCCATATGAAATTTGGCACACAACACTGTTGCATATGGATCTGTGTTTCTATGTACATAAACCCCAAAAAAGCTTATAATCTTGACGATATTCTAAAAATGCGATAATAATTGAATAATAAACTCACGAGGGTGCTTGATCCAAATTATATGTTCTAGTATGACGCATTCAAAACACATTTTCTTTGAGTAACATTCAGTTTGATCAACCGAAATATCAACATCGAAGTGCGCACGCTTTGCCATACACTTTAAGTCACAGGGCTATATTTAAACATCTCCAGTGTTCTCTTCTAGTATTCCAAAATTATATGAGTGTAATAAGAGGTAAATTACCATCTCAAGTGGTAAATTATAACAAATTTTATAGGCTCCCCATCAACTCCATCGCAGCAGCAACAAAAACACACATGGACACATATTACAACTGTGGCAGAAGGCAGCTTTTTAAACAACTCATGAACTGCACAAGGAGTTCCTGCTGGAAAATCATTTTTTTTACACAATAATAAAACTTTGTCAACATGTCACAAGTAAAGAGATCTTGGAATGTATATAAAATAATGCACAATAAAATTCATGTGATTAATACACATTATCAATATCATGGATTTGTGGCAAAACTTACACTAACAAAGAATGGGTAGTCGTTGTGGGTTTGAACAGAATCTAACTCAATCTATTTAACTGTAAACCCTTTCTGCTTTGTTGATAAAAAATATGGGTATTCATTTCTTTTTTTTTTTTTAAATGTGTAGATTCTAAATACTCATATATTTTGACCATGACGCTCATTATATACAATAATAAAAATCATGCGTCCCAAAAATCAATATCAACAATTAACTTGAAAATAAATCCATCTGAACAAAAAAAAAAGAAAAAAAATGCAATATATTCAATATAAACATAAAGAAAGCATGACAAGTCACCAACCCAATATGTTGTTCATTATCACGAAAAAAAAAAATGTAAATAAAAAAAAATTTTAAAAAACAGAAATGATCTGTAGATGTTAGACAGACTGATTGTACAGCGCCACTCTGTCAGCCAACCCACCACTACTGGTGCCGGGCTGTCCCAGGTCAAAGACCCGCTCCTTGCTGCAGGGCAAATCAAAGGCGCTGTCACTGGGGAAGGCGGTGCCCTTGGCTTGAACTTTGTGCTGCAACTTCCGTAGCAGCTCGGAGGCTGAGTTGTTGAGGGTAAGGCTGGGTGGAATAAGCCCAATGGAGGAGTCCAGACGGGGAGACGGACTGGCCAGGTAAGGCTGGAACCATGCCAGACTTCCCACCTCCTTGCTGCTAGTCACACCTAAGGCACTGGAGGCTTGGGGAAGGGGGGACGAAGAAGAAGAGGAAGGGAGGGAAGTGGATGGAGGTGGGGCTTTCTGGTGGCTTGACGAGGCAGATGCTGGTGGAGGAGACAGAGAAGATGAAGAGGATCTTGTCGATGAGGAGCTGTTCTGTTTCTTCGATGTGTCGTCATCTGGTGCTGGACTAGAGTCCCTGCCAGTGCCCTGCGTCGTTGTTGTGGGAATATCACTCTTGTTGCTGGCTGAAGGAGACTGGGAGTCCCTGGACTTCTTCTGTCGCAGAAGATGCCTCTCTTTCACCTTGTACTCCAGTGTGGAGTGAGGAACTCCGAAGTAACTGCCAGCTCGATGAACACTCATTTCTCCTCGCTGTACGGCTTTCACTGCATCCATCAAGAGCTGTGAGTTGTACTTGCGGTACTGACCACGTTTCGGTCGTGTTTTCTTGGGTGGAGGACAACCAGAATCTGAGGCTGAACCTGGGGTGTGACTGGTTGCTTTACTAGAGTTGTCTTTCTTGACACGTTTCGGGGGTGAGCATCCTCCTCCTGTGACAGTTCTAGACTCTCTACTTGAATGAGGCAGCTCAGCATTCGGGCCAAATGAGTTTCGATCCTTAGATTTGTTGACAGTGCTCTTGTAGATATCTGGGGTTGAAGGGAGAGAACTCTCATCTGAGCTGCCTTCCCGAAATCTCATTTTCTCAGATATTGTTTTGGCAATGATATCTTTCAGGGTATCTCCAATACGACTGCTCTCATTGACTTTTCCAAATGGTTTAGGTATGGAATTTTCTTCTTTCATCATGTTTGGGTATATGCTCTCCATAATGTGCTTGTACACTGGTGCAGTCACATTCTCATCATTATGACCACCCGCCAGGTAAGGGGAAAATGCTGGCAAATAGGGACCAAATGGGCTAAACAATTCAGTTTCTTGACTGGATTTCATCTCATAACTGGGTCTCTTCTTTCCATACTCCCGTTTGATTTCCATAAACTTCTGATGCACCAGTTTGCGTACAATGTCCACAAGAAGAGGCAGTTTGAGATGATTGGCATGTGCTGGGCGGGGCCTGACCTCATTCAGACCATTCAGATTGTGCAAACGCCGGATATGGTTCAGCCGTAACTCCAGCAAGTGGTCATGGTCATCTTGTTCCAATTTGAGACTGATGGGATAAGGGATGGCCGGCAGAAATGACATTGCAGGAGGTAACATAAGCTCGTTCATGCTAAACATGCTCGCCTCAGACAGTTTAAATGATGGTCTGTGATGTGAATGCACATCATGCAAATGTAGATCCAATGCTAGGGGTCTCTCGTCTTCTTCATCATCATCCGGAATGATGATTTCCTCTGGCTCTGGCTTGACCATCTTGCTGCGCAAAGTGGACCTGGGTACCTTATACATCATGGCAGCCCTGCGCGTGCCTAGCTTCCCAGTTTTCATATCTGAGACTGCGCAGTCCAAATCACCCTCTGTGTAACTCTGTTTGCTGGAGTCTCCCTTCTTATTAGGTCTGAAAATAGAAAAAAAAATGTAGAAACAAAACAAAACCAAAAAAAAATGTAAACTGACATTTTTCTGAAATACAAGAGAACATGATACTGACTACTCATTTAAAATATTGTTACATTTTGTTTATAGTTCTTGTTTTTTTATGCTAAATACCATCACCTCGGTTCACAAGTGTTCTATCTCCACTTTCTAGAAAATCAGCATTAAATGCAATGATAGATTACGCTCAACATCTATCACATTCGCTAATATAGACTGAGAATATACCTGAACTATGCAAAGCCACATGTTTATTGTGGGTCCTCTATATTACATAGAGAATAAAAGCTTCAAAACATTATTTCTTAAAACTACATAAAGAGGAGATAGAACAATTGTGAACTGAAGCACCATATGAAGAGATGACCTCCTTGATTAAAACTAGCCTCAAAAGACATGTCACTCGCACAACAGTTCAAAGGTAAGCATATACCATCAGTACCTATCATCTTGTTTTTTTGTATTCTTTTTTGTTTCAATCTGGTTTCAAATGACACCTTTTTCATACATGTTAACTTTTAAATATTATGCACTTGTCAAATAATGAAAGAAAGTGCAGCGTTTGAGAAACATAACATTTCTGGGAAAATTTGATATTTGTCTTGTGACCAGGGCAAATGAGTCGGAAGTCGTGCCGGGCGATACAGATCCACGGCCGTTTTTGGTTGTTTTTGACTACTTTCCAACTAAGATACTAAAATTGTTTTTTTGTTTTCACAAAACGACAATTTAACCTTTTTTAACCTGAAAAAAGAAAAATTTTGGTATCATAGTCGGAAAATAGTAAAAACCAATAAAAAACAACTGTAACTCGAAATTACTCGGCGCGACTTCCGACTCATTTGCCCTGAGTGCAAGACATTTTATATTAAAACTGTGTCATATTAAAACATGGCTGTTCCGTAGTGGTGCACTTAGTTGGCTGGCCGACTTGACCCCTGGCTGGAGGTCACGTGCCGGTCACACTACCTGCATGTACTGGGCCTGCCTTGTGGGCTGTCCGCCGCCTTATTTCATACAGCATACACATGAAATAAGGCTCATTTTTAACTCAGTGATGAAAAAACACTGCAGCTACAACCCAATGACCACATAGAAACAAAGATGCACTTCACGACAGTACTAATTTTATTTATCTGAATAAATTATGAAGTGTCATATCAACAGCACCAATACGACTGAAACTGAGCTCAGCACTGAGGCTCAAATGACATCAAGTCGTTATTGAAAAAAAAATCATGTAAAATTATCCAAACATAGGAATTTAACAATATTCATATGCTCTCATGGTTACACTCTCACCTTTATGATGTTTTTTTCCCCATTTAATTTGAAGTTAAGCTCTATTGATGAGTGTAATATTGAACTCTCAAGGTCCCTACATCAGACATGTGATATATATGAAAATGTACAAAAGTCATATATAATATAAAATTATTTGAACGATGAATTTCAGCAATTTACATAGATATCTCACAGTCACAACTTATAGGCATAGGGAAGTTCTATCCATTTGGTTTGATAATAAATAAAATCGGAATTGTAACACATTGGTAGTTTTGGTTTCCATTTAGGTTATAATGTCAGCATTTCTATAGGTATATAAACATGAGCTAACACAAGAGCAACATTCACAGAAGGCTGTTCTATTATTTCGTCTCTGAAATCACAAAATATTTATACCTCATATACAATATAAATACAAAGTTACACAATATATAGATGGCATGTTTACATATACATTTATATGGTGAAGATTTAATTCCCTTGTCATTTGATACGGGAATGAGCTCTCAGGAAGACATATAGTACTTGTGTTACTCCTTCATCCTCCTTTTCACCCACGGGATAAGAGGCAGTATGTAGCCGATGGGTATCCATTATGGTTTTCAGCTGCTTCCGAACAAGCCCAGACCACAGCCCCAGGTCTGAATGAATGGCAGGCAATGGCGCTCCAACATGTGCATTGTAGATATTGTCAGGGAAAATTTTTCTGTATAAGTTCAAATATGCGCTGATATCTGAGCTACTGGTAACATGTTCTGATGGATGTATTTTGTGTGAGTGTGAGATGCGATTATGTATTTTGCAATAACTGCGGTTTGACTGCATCAAATGTCTGTCCTATCATAACGCGTTGATCAGTTGTCAGCTCTTCTGTGTGACTATAAGTGTGTCTGGTGAGACTGGTGTACACTGTGTTTGTCATATACTTGTGACAGTGGTTGCCGATAAAAGATCTACTATGATATGCCTGTGGGACAATACCATGCTCCTCTAGAATTTTCCCTAGACTATGAGTGACAGGACCCATACCTCCAGCGAGAGGACTGATTTCAAAATTCAGAATTTCATCCTCACATTCTTCCAGTTGCTTTTGGTATATTTCTACTTGTGGCTGTTTCTCAAAATAGGAGACAGCCATCTAAATATCTAAGTTTTTCTTCTATTTCCCTCTTACATGCTAGCAGTCCGACATACTCATCAAACCCAGATAAAATCTGGCTGTATTGTTGGCTTTGTTCAGAGAAGGTCTGAGCCTGCAATAAATAAAGCTGATGGGCTTCTGCTTGAAGTAAATTATGGTGCTTGAGGATAATACTTAGCAAGATATGGATATAAGGGGGAACGACTTGAAGGATTTTCATATCCAGGAAAGGTACCCTGACACAGTTGTGAAATCGCTTAGCACTGACCAATTTTTCCATACCTGTGAAATTGGTCAGTCTCATTTTATCACAGAAATGGCTCGTACCTGGGCGGACCCTTTACCTTTCTTAAGATCTTATATGGTCAGACACCACAAGCATGGATACATTCCTTTGGATCCTGGTATGGCATAAGATCTACACCAAATAAAAATACAACTATTTGTTAACCTCTTCATCTGCATTCCTGGAGAGCATTCATTCCCTCTCTAAGTTTAGATAGGACTGAATCCAAAGAACACACAAAAATCGGCTCTGATTAGCGGCCTTCCTTTTCATGCTCCTCCCTCCACATGTGCGACATAGTTTTATAAGGCATTCTAAATGCTGCTCGTAAGTATGCTCCATCGTTAAAATTTTTTTTTTTTTCCTTTGTTTGAATGGAATAGATCTCAGAGGGGAGAGCACAAAATGTCCATTGAAGTAAAGTCCTTTGCGAAACCGTGGCGAACAAAATTGTGAACGACGCAAGTCACAAAAAGTAACATTGTTTGCCTGAATAAACATCAAATGTAACAAAAATTGGCATGTTAACACTGGACACTAATCTGTGACATAAAATTGAAAATAGAATAGAATTCTATGTTCCAGCTATTTAATACAAATTTTTAAAATCTAAAATTTGAATCGCTCAGAGGCTTTGAGTACTTGAATTCTAGAAGGTAAGAGAGCGCCTACAAATATAGACAGAGGCAAAAGTCAGAATGTGGATTGTAGAGGAAAACCAGAGCTTTTATTTGATTGGAAACACTTTTGGATTTATAATACAGATAAACTTATGATAGGACTGTAAATTTAAGGAAAATTACAGACATTTGGGCCACCGGCGCAGACAAGCCATGGTCAGCGGGAACGGCCTGTCAAGCCTTGATTTATGACCTCCTACCACCGGCACTGGTGGTCAGTCGGGTGTGAACTAAGTGTGCCGCTAAGAAAATGGAACAGAACAGCCGTGAAAAATGATTGCACTTTCACGATATGCATTTCTGCAAATTTCCTGAGCTGAAAAAGAAAAGCTATGAGACTATTTTATGCAGAGGTGAGGAGATGATGGAATCTTTCTATACAGTTGTGTCGTTGATAAAAGACATGTTCTACTGTACAGAGTTGTTTTGCAAGTGTTTGCTAGAGAATAAATCATGCTGCTCTACATCATAAAGCATTTTAAAAATAATGAATCATGACATAATTCCATCTTGATTGGTACAAGTTTGATCAATTAACATTGTTCTTGTCAGTTAAACCACTGAAATATCCAGATGATACATACCTGCTGCCACCTGCAAGATGTGGCACTTTGAGCTTTGCCAGAATGTCGATGGCAGAAGAGGATGGGATCTGGCTGTCAAGTTCTTCCTTTATCTCTGGTTGCTGGACCAAGGTCAAGAAGTGAGTCTTGACCACATCACTGAATAGCTCACGACCAAAACCATGAGTGTAAAAGTCTAAGCAGAAAGGCATCAAGTCTTGCAGGGATCTCAGGCCTAGGGAGCACAAAGTGCAATGCCATTTTATTTAATTTAGCACATGTTTAAAAACATCATGCATAAATTGCATCAATGAGCTATTTTGTAAAAAAAATAAACCAAATTTTCCTTTTGCTGGGCATATGAAATGTGTAAAACCAGCACTGCACACAAATAAAGTTACATTTAAATTAAATTTTATTCTTTATATTTAAAATGTGCTCAATGGAAAATTCTACAAAATTCCTGATATGATGAAAATATTTACTTCTTATCATGATGATGTTGTTTCCTTTTATGTCTCATATGTTTCAAGTAAAAATGCCGAAGTGAGTTTTTCTTCTTTACAATGCTTATTTTTCTTTTTAACTTATGTGTCTTAAAGAGAACAAATTTGGCTGCCTCAAAAAAAATTGTTAATTGATTAGCTGTCACTGGGTGAACTGAGCAGACAATGTTAAAAGGCAATAAATATGTATGATATTTGTCTTGCGACCACGGCAAATGAGTCGGAAGTTGCGCCGGGTGATAAAGATCCATGGCCGATTTGGGTCGTTTTTACCTACTTTCCGACTAAAATACTGAAATTGTTTTTTGTTTACACAAAATGACAGTTTAACTTTTTTTAACCTGAAAAAAGAAAAATTTTGATATCATGGTTAGAAAATAGTAAAAAACGGTAAAAAACAACTGTAACTCAAAATCACCCGGCATGACTTCCAACTCATCTGACCTAGTCGCAAGACATTTTTCCAAACAGTTCTGGAACAATAGTGGAAATTATGAAACATTTTTCACATTATTTACAAATCATAATAAGCTTAGACTTTGAAACATACAAGGACCATTCGATACTGATAGATGATGAATTATAATCCTGACAGTATCAATTTCTTTTAACCTATGACAGACCTAATTTGGTCAACCCAGAAAAAGGTATTTTCCATGTCATGATAAGAAATTTATGTTGTGTTTTATATGGGCCTGAATCAATAGATTAATCACTTCTTCTTGATTGTAATAGTCTTTCCCAGCTCTTATATCCCCACTTACTAGAATGCTCCATGCTTGTATGTTATCATTAACACAATCAAAAAAAGAAAAGAAGTTTATCTTAGGACCAGAGTGCATAGCAGTCTTTGTCTACTACACTTAACTTGACAGAGAAAATTTACAGCATGCCAAGTTTTTCCAATTATGTCATCCATTTTTATACCAACTCTACAGATGACATCAGTACAAGTGTTTTAATTTATAGCGTATACCTTACGCCATAATGTCCTTGGTTGATATAAAATTGTGTATTGGCCTGACTACATCATGTGTTGTACATAAGATACCACGAAGAGTTAACATGTGGGTCTTTCACATTGCATCCGAATTAGTTTCCAAATAATGTCAAATACAGTAACAAGATAGTAGCGTTATATTGTCGTTTGGAATAATGATATAATTTTTAGATCTGAATAAACATCATTTGGGAAAATTACTAATGCAGTCTCCTCTGACATTTTTAGGATTAAAGACATCTTGGCAGATAAAATTGGAGCAGAGATGGAATGTCGTATGACACTTTTGACATGATTAAAAATCATGATCTCAATCAAACAGCTCTGACAAGACAGTGTAAATTTAGTAGTTCAAAGTGAAAATTTATAGATGATCTGTTGTTGCTATACACCACCATTCAAAAGCAACACTGCAGGTTTGGAAGCTAGAGAAATTAAAATCTTGCCAAGACACACTGAACAAAGATGCCAACAGGCTTGAAATTGACTAAAACCCATTTTGTTGTTCTTGTTGCTTGGTGCTTTGGGGGCATCTGCCATGGCTGACAGTGAGCATGAATGCTAAATAATATATTCATTATATTATTTTGAAATATATGAATAGCTGAATTTAGGCTCTTCCTGGAAAAGAGTTTTCTAATCACTGCTTAATTAAATTCATCAGAATATGGTATTACAGAAGTGCCACTAGTTAACTCCCTCTGAATTCACTAAATTGGCAGCATTCAAATTTTAACAAACATAAATTCATTTTGTCCACAATTATTTCTCACAATGTTTAGAAATCACAACATTCCTTCTTTTAGTTGGTCATCTGACAAACCACAATAATTACAAAACTACATGAGAGAGGAAATGATGCTTACAAATTTTTCCGCTGTTTTCTTTCCCTTTCTTTGCATCATTTATCACTCTTTGGATCCGTTTCTGAAATTGAAAGTGAAACATTTCATCATTGCTGGTCTGGGAAAATTGCTTGATATTATCACGAGAAATGACTGCAATGTATCTCATCATGATCACTGACCAAAGCCATTGGATGTTAACCACTAATCAAAATTCTTTTAAAAAAATGTCTTTTCTAGAAGCTACATTATTGCAACATCTTTCTCTTTGAATAATATAGATAAATTACAGATTTTCTAGTAAATGACCACCACATTTTCCGAATAATGCTCAAACTACATAAGACTTCATCTCACTGTTACACAGCTGGGTAAAATAATGTTTGATGAAGAAGTTTCATTGAGAAAACCAGATTTTTACAATGAGTAACAAAGTTAATTTTCAAACAAAACTACAACCCTGTCAAAGAAAAATTTGAATTCTGACTCATTTCACCTGATCATATGGCATTTAATTGATATGCTTCTTGTTATAACAATGACCATTACTGTACAGTCCCTTGAGTCAAGTTTCAGTAAGAAGGATGCAACAGTCTTTGAGTCCTTAACAGTGTTGGGCATCTTATACAGTATCTAAAGTGTACACCATACACCGTCCTTTTAAACACATTATGAATTATAAATTTCCATTGTAAATGTCATCTTTACTGAATACATTTTGCTCCATGAATCTGGATCTTTATCAAAAATATCACTATCAAATCACAACTAAAAAGAATTAATTTGGATAGCCAGATCTACTTCATGGAAAAAAGATGTCACAAACCAACAAATCTATGCAAACTTTATGGTAGGCCATGTGAAATCATATCAACAGCTTAACATCTGCAGTATTTCCAAAGTGATGATCCCTCTATCTATTTAGGTGACTGCATGACATGGTGGATAAATTCAATGAAGGTAAGCCTATGCATAATAACATGTTTATGTGCTCTTATACTATAGGAAACATACTTACATATACATTGGGTAGCTTCTTTTCACAATGAAAGCATCTTTTGGACGGCTCAAAATCTTGGCTCATTTCATCCTCCCATTCTGAGGAATCAGAAAGATAAGTCTTGTCTTGACAATTCACCTATCTCATACCACAGTGTGGCATTATGACAATGCATTATAAATATCACACATTTAAAGTGCAGACTGATTATGCAAGACAATGAAAGACATTTTGATCTATGGGACTCAAGTGGTTTCATCTTATAGCAAGTAGTCAAGAGCAACTTCATCTCATGAAGGAGACCCTCATCTGAATCTCCTGCCAGTTCTCAATGAATACATCAAATCGAAATGGCAATGGTGATGAGTCAACAGACTGCAAATAAACTTTACTCTATCCAGTCAGACCTTGGACCTTGGCCAGGGTCCTCTCAGCTGTGACGACAAAAGCAGATGGTCCTCAACTGTCTGTGTCTGGGTCGGTCTCACCACACTCATTCCTCTCTCCTTTGAACAAAAAGACATCCACAGTGGCTGGTTTATAACTGGCCACTGACAGTCATACACATTTAGATAGCACCCATTTCAGAAACACTTGAGCTCATGTCTCGACTGACTCTTGAAGGACTTTTTTCACAAAATGAGGCCACAAACCATCCTGCACTTCTTGTGTGAGATGGGCACATATTCCAAAACTTGAAACCAGTAGCACAAACTTGTTTTGAGAATTGTGAAAATGTATGTTTTTGCATATATATATATCCTTTTTGGTAACTTCCTTACAATCTTTGATTGTTCAATTTATACACATCCTTTAATACACATTTTAACCTAAACACAATTGTATACTACCCTGCTAGGTGCAAAATAACTGTAATAATGTTCATGCATTGTTAAATCCCAACACAAACAAACAATATACCCCTCCCCCCCCCCCCATTTGAGTTTGAAAAAAAAAGGAGAAGAGGAAGAATTAGCTTTATCTCGGTACAGCCATACTATTGGTCACACTTATGACACACTTCCCTTTCAGACAGTTTATGTATCAATCACAGATGTTGTAATAATACTATATACTACTATTTCATCTGAGCATTTACAGAATTCCTCTGGTCTGACCCACAGGGACAAACAAAAAAACACTTCAGGGTTTCTGTTTCACCCATAAAAATAATCGTGGATGCACGAAGTCAAAATACAATTTTCAACATTATAATTTTAAGTTCAAACAACAACAGAATAAAAGTTCCTTTTGATGTAACATGGAAGTTGTACTAACAAGCATAATAATTAGGGTTTAATGTTATTATAAATGCATTTCTTACAACATGTTGTCTTGAATGTGACATAAATCTATGTCACTCACATCTGAAGAAAGTGTATATTTTCTCACGTGAGTAAACATTTAACACACCACCAAGAAAACCATGCGTGATATTCTGACAGGGATTTAACTAACCTCTAATATGTAGCTGTGTTAGGGAAAATATTTAACACATCTCACGAAAAAAATGTCATCTCATCTGAGTAAGGATAAACTCATTCTTAATGGAAAGCATTTGTGATTTTACCAGAGTGTAGGATTTTACTCATCCCTTATACAAGGACATGCAATCTTAGCCCTTAGAAAAGGATGTGTGGTCTTCTCCCGACAAAGATTCAATGCATCACTAGGAAAAGAACATTTGGTTCTATCTGTGTAAGGATTTAACCCACCTCTAATGAAAAGGTCATATAGTCTTATCTAAGCAAAGAGTCAATCACCTCAAAACAAAACTGAGAAAGGACTTCATTCACCTCATAGAATTTTACCTACCTGTTGGTCAAGGATATATTATTATGGTCTTACCTGGGTAAGGATTCAACAGTTTTCTGGCTGTATCTTTGTCAACATAGTCTGCAGCAATTCTTTCTAGTCCTGGAAGACAGAAGGAAACAAACTGATAAGACCAAAATTTATCACAAGGAATTGGTAATAACCTGTATCTAAACTATTTTGTTTGTTTCACTGTGTCCAGCTTGGCATAAACTCCTGCAAAACCTTCATGTAGTTTTGTTATTCATTCAAAGATTTCTTTTGTAAAATCTTTCCTTCCACTTTCACCCATATTTTTTAATAAGTAGAACTTATCTTATTGTTTGTCAGCACTCAATATCTGGTTCACTCACATTCCTTTGTATTTTCTATAAGTACTAACAAGAGATGGAACCGAAATTAACAATAATTTCCACTGTCACCGCACCACTAAAACTAAGTTTTATTTATTTATTTTTTTGGTCTCCCCTGTTCATTAATTATTTCTTTTCCCTTCTAAACCTCCTGTCATTTCTCCTACAGGTGGACACACAGTCAGATAAACATAAAAGCTTAACTATTGTTACAATTAATTTTCTGGGTTTCCCAGAATTAATTCCCTTCATAAATTTGTTAAATTGGGGTACATATCAATTTACTATAGCATTAAAAAACACACAAATCTACCGCTTTTTCAAACAACTCCCACTAGTTTCATTTCTTTTTCTGTTGTAGAGATTTTTAGTTTTCAAATGATTCCATTTATAGCCATGTAGTGTGGAGTTTTTGAGGCTAACCCCACGTCAACTCAGTAACGACTGAGTCATCACTTCGGCTGCCACACCCTGAACTAGCGACGACTGAGTTGTCATTTCAGGTAACAAAGAGTTAAGCAATAATATAACTTACTTAATCATTGTGCTACGATATGGCGCATTTAACTGTAACCTCCTCAGGACAGAGAGGGTATGGAGGTAAAAAAGGACTGAAACTGTCAGATCAATTTTCATGTCCAAAAAACACATAGTCAAGGGTTGCAGACTTGAACTAAAATGTCACATACAGTAGCACCTGAGATTGATGAGACACCATGCCCCTACAGTTCAGAATTCAGCAACTTTGAACATAATATATCATTGCATGTCCCACAATTATGGCCAATGGCCGCATCAGGTAAAGGCATCCCAAGACCAGTATAAAACTCTACAGCAAAGCCACTTTAAATACCACTGAGTCTGAGAATCTCGATTATAATGGATAGACAAAACAAATTGTGACAATTTTACAGTATCATGCTCTTTCATGAACTAGGTCTTTCTAATTTATGGCTCAAATTCAGAGCAACAATAAAGTCAGCTCAGTGAAAGGGAATGGCAAACAATTAACAGGCCTTTTCTGCATTGGTCAAGATGAATTTCCTTACGGAAAAATAAAATTTTCAAATTCATATTTAATGCATACTCTCAACAAATATAATTTAAGACCCCATAGTGTAAAAAAACTAGATGAATCAAAAGACAAATGTTCCACTCAGGAGAACACAGGACCATAGTGACCTGTAAGGTCAGCTGGCATAATTATTTCACAATCCTTTCTTCACATTATAAATCATGTCACGGTTGACTGAATATGGTTTTCAGGAAGGGGAAAATGTTTTCTTCATTTTTCACTCAGTCAAACTAATTCGTTTGTTCCACTGAATTTGAATTCTGAATCTTCTGTGATGGATTAATTCACAGAAGTAAAAGTAATCATTGTCAAAGCTGTATATAAACATGAATTTCTTTACATATCACTGTTTTGTAATTTTGATTTAGTAATAAATATATATGTGGGAAGAAAGATTCATAGGTCAAAATTCTCTATCTTGTAAAAAGATGACATATTAAAAACAGACAACAATAATGTTCAATAAACTTACATCTTGACCTTATTAGATTTCTTGTGACCCTGAGTTATTGCCGAGGGCTCATTCTTGACCAAAAAAAAAAAAATCAACCAAAAACAAAAATTATTCGTATTGTTATAGAAAAAAAAAAGAAGTTAAAAAATTCTAGATCTAGAATAGATCTAGATCTCTAGAATATTGTATCTGATATAACATAATCTTACAAATTTACTAGACACAGATCTAGATGTAGATTTAACATAATAAAAATATTAAGGCAAAGTATTATAAAGATCTTGAAAATGAAAGTAAAAATGACATTCTACAGGTGTGTGTTTATCTTAGCAACCATGCAAAAGCAGGCTTTACTGAGATAAAGTTGGCTCTATTATTAAGATGCATCTCTCCATCTGAAGATGGGGTGCAGTGGCGAGTGAGGATGAAAGACCGCATACGAAAAGCACAAGCAATGGCAGTCGGCGACAGCGGGGCTCACCGTATCGATCGCTTTTTTCGACGGTAAGCAGGGATGACCGAATATTGGTGAGGAAATTTGACAGTGACACATGCGCAATTACGGCAATTTCTGGACGAAATGATGAGTTTAGTTCGCCTGAAAATGTAAATCCCGATAGAAAATTAACATACCCAGCACTACTGATAGTTTCTTGCTCCAGGGTTGAAGATCCCGTCGAAAAGAACGCCTTTCTTGGGCGCAGCGCGGGTTACCACAGTCAACCATGTTGACAGAGCCGTGCCGCTTACGTCACGAATATCTGACCCCGAATTTGGTGACGTTCTCAACATACAGGTGAAAAAGAAAGTAGCCGATCTGTTGTGTTTACCTGTGGCACCGAGAGCCGAAAGGTAAGCTGCATTTTCGCTTGATCCTCAGATAACACATAACAATGTTTTGTACATTTTTATGAGCTCGAGCCAACTGTTATAAAACAATGCGCATGCTGTACGTCAATGAGCTTGTAACACGTGGTAAAACTGGCAACGTTGGCGACATGCAAGAATGTCAACAATATATTATGCAAGGCCTGGAACTACCTGAACGAGCAAATTGGCTTTCCAAAGCTCCTGATGTTGGCGTAGTGGTAGAGCTCATCTAGGGCACTCACGTGATGCACGACGACTTAACGAGGGGTGGGGTGAGGGCGGGGCACGGTTTGATGCTGTGGACAACTCACCTTTCCGATGATCTTCGATTTGTGTGCGTGTCTTGCCGAGCCTTGGTTAGCCTGGTACGGCCAAACTATGCTGCTGCTGCTGCTGCAGTCGACGAGTGGGGAGGGTGTCTCTTCCTCAACGACTGATGATGAAAGTGAGGCATTAGTCAAACGATGAATAGTGAGGATGGAGAAAGAGTATGCGTCAGTGAAGGTGGAGAAGAGTGGGGATGTAAGGAAAGGGTGCGGGGGGAGAGGGGGGGGGGGGATTGTGAAAATGCTGTTCTCCCAGAACAATGAGTCTTCTATCACGATTTTGTCTCGGCAATCTTCAATCATTCGTAGCAACTGTCTCTCTGTTTAATCTCTCTCTCTCTTTTAGTCTCACTTTCTGTCTCCCTCTGTCTCTCTCTTGGCTTGGGTTTTTTTTTTTTTTTTTTTAATCCTT
>JBCEWB010000001.1:7846352-7858676 GCA_039654565.1 Peronia peronii
CCCCCCCCCCACCCTCATTTCCTCTCCAAAGCAACAACATCAACTAAGTTTTTGCTGTCTTCACTTCCTATGTATGCGTGTCCGTGTCCGTTGCGTTTGCTGAGCTGGAATTGGGATGAGTAAAATCGCATCTGGCAATCGTGTGATGTCAGTGGGTGTATCATTTATTAATGGTCGCCTCTCTATTTTCTTGCGAACAGGCGGCCCCCGCCCACCCGGCCACCAGGCGCAATCATTAATTCATGAGCGGAGAGGGTTAATGGCTCGGGGTGTGGTGAATGGAGAAAGGATTACTCCAGCCTGGTCCATTGTTCCTTTGCTCAGAATGGCAATAAGCCCTGCAGTCAAATGTTGCTCTCCTCTTTAAAGTATCATGTCTAGTGCCGACACTGTACCGCGCGGTCTCATACAGACTTGGTGTCTTGGACATTTCGACCACAGGAAATGGCAGGTTTTTAGTTGATATGTCCAGAGAACTAGGGCAGTAAAGTCACACAAATGGACGTTTTGAATAAAGGGAAAGATAAATGGGGAGCAAAGTTAAACGGGGAGCAAAATCATGGAAGTACATTACAAGCAACATCCACTGCTTTCTATCACAATGGCATCTACTCCCACTCTCTTATCCACCATTTTTTTTTTGGGGGGGGGGGGATAATTTTTAAAAAAATAAATTTAGCCATACGCCCACCCCAAATTTACACCCTCTTTTCATGTAATACTTAACACAGGGTAGTAGTGATGATTTAAAAAGAAAAGAAGTTCATTGCATTTATTCGAAAAGAGTTGTAGTCAGGTAACACGAGAGTGCTCTTGCATGATCATTACAGTAATCTTTTTTTTTTTTTTTTTGTAAAGGAAAGAGGAGGAAGCATAAAGAGGCTAAATATGTATAGTCCCGGTTGATGACGCAGGGCTTTCTGCCCGGAAAATAACGGTTGTGATATGATCTAGATATCTAGTCTAATAATAATTAGTAGTGACACAGTAGTATCATATTTCCAGCATTCATTATAGTTTTGACAGTTAATGCGTCTTGGTTCTTCTTACCACTCTCAAATTTATCCTCTTACAAAAGTTAAAGAGGGAAAGAAAGGATGCTGTCGGGTCAGTGATGAATAGATCACGACAAATCGCAGCATAGTGCATACCGGTGTTTTGACACCATAGATATAAAAGAAAAGGAAGAAACCAGAACCGCGGAAATAATGTTTCCGGGGTATCTGTTAGCAGCACAGAGCTTACATACATACAAACGTGAGCAGAGGGAGGGCCGTGAATGGATGGACGGACGGACAGATGGATGGATGGGTGGGTGGATGGATGGATGGATGGATATAAAAAAAGGGAAGGTATAAAAATTGTGTATAGACAGAGAGGGCATAGAAGAGGAGATACGAGATAGCGAGGGGAGGCACGTCAGCAGCTAGTGGCTGGAATGCCTCAGGCCGGATTTGGCAGAGAAGTTACTACCAGCTTACGCACGGCGATCTGCGGTGACCACTCCATCAGGGGATCAGCTATCGTAATTTATTGAATGCGCCTGACTCGAGTCCCGGCTTTCCAACTATCAGCTTTGTTACTCAAGCACTGCTCACCCCAAGCGCGTGCTTGCGGCAGACAACGCCCATCCGCCCTGTCTCGAGCTCAGCCTCACCCTCGCCATCGTCTTCATTGAGACGAATGAGCATGAGGTTGACGTATTTCATTTTCATAGATGTATATTTGTCAGACATGGTTGCACGCGTGAGAGAAAGAGAGAAGGGGGGGGGAGGGGGGGGGGGGGGAGTAAATTGTCTTGTATTATACTAATGAAACAAAAAGATGCATTGGGCCCGGGGGAGAGTTAATTCTTTTGGTATATGAGAATGAATAAAGATTAACTCGATATGGACTGGGGAAGGAGTTCATTCTTATGGTATATGAGGTAAATGAATAAGATTAAATTCGATAAATCGGGAAGAGCTAATTCTTTTGCTTTCTTTATGATAGAAGATAAAGTTGGATTTGAGGCTCAGGAGAGTTTATTCTCTTGATATATGTGGATATTCCAAATATATAAATATTCCAAGTTTTTCATTTTGGGTGAATTGTAAAACAAACACTTCATTACAAGAGAACTTTCCGTTTTGCCAAATTAATTTGCTCATGGCTTTGTTTTTCTATTTTATGATTTTTTTTTTTTTTTTTTTTATTGTGTGTGTGAAATTTCATATTTCAGGTAATATTTGCTAGCACAAATATGCCAGAATGGCAGAATGAAGAGTAAAGCAGTGTTCTCAGATTTCTTTAACAAAGATCCATCAACATAATTATTAAGCTCATTTTTATTGAAATGTGGATATAACAATTTACAAAATAATAAAATATACCATGAAATTAGGCTTCAGTGCAGATTTCGCGAATTTGTCAAACATTTAGCCAATTTGAAAAAAAAAATGCATTTTATTTTAAAAAATTAGCAAAAAAAAAAAATCGCGCAGAAATAAATTATCAATTGAACATTTCAAGGTGTACTACGATAATGAAAATCTCTTAATATAAACCTTCAAAAAATATGTCTTGTATAAGGTCTCAATTTACCCCCATAGTGATAAAGCTTATTAAATTTTGTAAAAATTCAATGAAGAGGTCCTATTGAACAATAAATAAGGTACAAAATAAGAGGTAAATTCAATACCTAATTGTACAATATGAAAAAAAAAATGGGAACATAATGGTCTAAGAATTTCTACTGCATCAAATGACCACAGTCAATGACCAAATATAGGTATTTACATTATCAGTACTCTGCTTGAGAAGATCAAGTTATCTTAAGATATTTGTCTAAATTACTATGTGCTAAAGAGCGTTCTGAATACGTCAGGAAGGAGTGACTTTCTGTGTCTGCCTTTGCCTGCCTGATGCCACGATTATATTGATACTAAGACCGTATTAGTCTTACTGCTTGCGGAGGAGATACCTAAGAAAAATGTAATTTTGCAGAACTCGCGTTGTGCGTCGTGAACCTGTGTCTGTAGCTGGTCTTGTGTGGATTGCTCCTAGAACTTCTTCATTGAAGGTAGTTCATTTAAAGTCAGGGGTGACATTTCTTACTACTTATTCCCATGGCTAGTATTGCTTGATTGCCACTAGAACTTCTTCATTGAAAGTAGAAGTTCATTTAGAGTTAGGGTGACATTTTTAACTACTTATTTCCATGGCTGATCTTGCTTGGATTGCCACTAGAACTTCATTTATAGTTAAGGGTGATATTTTGGATCACTTATTATCTGCACGTAGATGAGAGGGCCACGGGGCAGTGATGCAACCACCTGGAAAGTTAAAGTTCAACAATGGGCTGTCCCCAATGAGAGATCGTTTCGCAGATTATCTGCCCCTCCCAAAAGAAGGACTCGTGTCAGGGGAGTTCATTTTGACCAGCCGTATTACTTCCCTTTGCCAGGCAAAAGAAGTGTTTAGCAAGCAGTGTAAAGAGAAAAAAAAATCCCTTTACCTCTTGTCATTCGAAAGACTGATCACCAAGAAATTGATAAAATTATAATAAGAAGAAAACATTCTCTTTACATCATATTTTTAAAAAAGTTTTTTCATGGTGTATGTTTCAAGTAAAGGGCGCAAAAGTGATTTTTTTTCTACTTTTACACTGCTTGTTCAATCCCTGTTTTGTCTGATAAAGAGAAGTAATGGGACTGAGCAGAACGATTTCCCATTCAAATGATTCGATACACATACAGATCTGGATCTAAGAACAAGAGAGACAAGCAAGCCAAGCCACCCAATGTGTCCCCGTGTGTGTTGTTCTTTAACAATGAAAGATGTCAAACTCCCAACTTTAGTTGAATTCCGACTTTTTTTTATCGTCGCCGACTTCTCTACATTTGGCCGATTAGCTGCCGACTTTTGCTGAGTCCACAAGATATATGCGTTCTTATAATACTTTTTAGTGCGATACAAGTTCCGCACGATAAGAGTGACACCGGAAGTACGATGGAATTCCATGCATGCTCTAGACAAGCGTGGAACTGTTGTTCGGCGGCTGTTTGACGAGTGAGATTAAAGTTTGTACCGCCAAATTCCTCAAACCTGACAACATGCAGTCAATGGTCTGATTTTTGGTGAAAACAGTTTGACATCCTTAATAAAATAATAATATACAGATCTCAGTAGGTAGTGTTTGGTTTTTGACTGCATCCGAGTGAAATCCTGATGACCGGTTTAAAGTCAGATTTTAGTAGTTTTGACATTTGACACCCCGTGATTTTGAGGCCCGCCTGCTTTGGCAATAGGCAGTCTAACTTAGTAGTGACCATTTTGGGAACAAAATGCATCATGATGCTACGGCTTCCCGTACACGGCCACACAATCGACTAAACACAGGAGCGCTAGCAAGAAACATTGCTCCGGTCTGCCTTTCCTTGTATAACCAAATTTACATTTGCGATGTTTCATTTTAGCTGGGTGGCGGCATAAGACATACCGTTTTTACTCAGGTTGTAGCTTGAGGAACTAGATCTGTTTATCTGTTCTGTACCATTTTCATCTATGACAAAGGACGGGTGAATATAGACTTATGAGTTTGTTCAGTCGACTGCTTGTCATGTTTGAGAACATAGTCATGAACAATTTGCCATGGCTTTGACTCTCGACAGGAACGGGAAGTTTGAAGGCCTTTCAGGTGATATATTTTTGATAGCTGAAAAATTCCATTTCCGGTGGAAATCCTAGAGGAAAGTAATCTGCTATTTCTTCATGAAAATACACCCATGTTACACTAAAAACAAACAAACAAACTATGAAACTTATGCTGAACATGTCTCCCGTGCACATCAAGAAGAATAGGTTGGGTTTGCGGGATCAGATTCGTCCGGCAAGCACAGAAAAGATAAGGGGGTCAAGGCGCACTGTGCGAGATCAAAATCATAGCCAGTGAATCCGGCAATTTGAAGTACCTAGTATGATAAGTAAATGAAGAAGGTAAATGTTACCTTGTAGTTTGATATATCATACTGTAAAAATGAGGCACACTATCTTTAAATAGGAAAAATCTCCTGCTGTCATTAACTGCATCAGTGGAAAAGAAAAATGTCCGTTAGAGATTTTAGGCCAATGTGAGGGGTGCCCAGAAATCTCCAGCCGAAAAGAGTGGTCGACAGAGCGGCAGTTTTGTTTTGACAAAACATTCAGTTTGAACTGCCATTATATTTATTACCAGTTGTTTTAGAGACAAATTATAGATCAAAACTTAGAATGAAAAAGGGAAGAATTCAGATATTAGTTGACAATTTTGCTGAAAGTTCAGCTGCTGCTTTCGGTATTGAGCAACATTCCATTGATATTTGAATGATGTTATCAAATTATCTGTGGAAACATGCGGTTCGATCTTTGCCAGTTACGTTACTCGAAGAAGTTTTATCGATGTCTGATCGGGTCTTCGCAGCCAGGCACTTTCTTTGGCAGTCTACCATTTCTAGAGTGTGTGTAGCTGGACATTTGTCATTTTCCAATGGGAGATCGTTTCGCAGATTACCTGCCCTTCCCAAAAGAGGGACTCGTGTAAGGGGAGATCATTTTGACCAGCCGAATTACTTCCCTTTCCCAACCAAAGAGGTCTATAGCAAACATTGTAAAGATGAAAAAATCCCTTTACACCTTGTCATTCGAAAGAGTGATCGCCAAAAAAATTGACAAAATTATAACAATAAGAAGAAAACTTTCTCTTTACGTCATAATTTTCTTGGAATTTTTCATGGTGTATGTCTCAAGTAAAAAGCACCGAAGTGATTTTTTTCCCTCTTTATACTGTTTGTCCAGTTCCTCTTGTGTTTGGTAAAGGGAAATAATAGGGGTGAGCACAACGATCTCCCATTGATACCCCCTCACCCCTTTCTACTTTCCCATGGTTATGAGTCACGACAACTGAGCAGGAAGCAAGAAACATCAGCCCAGTGTTCTGTCCCTGAAGTTCTCTAGCACACACATTCTTTCATGCTTTTGCACATGAAAAGGGCTTCTTTACCTTGTGGTTTGGCCATTTGTATAACGGATTGCTTGCGTTGTGCTCTACCGCGCGGTGTGCCGTGTAAACTGTAGCTGGGCGGATGGGCGCTGGTCTCACTCTTTTATGGCCATATTTTCCAGTCTGTCAAATTAATTAACAGGCAATCTCGGTTGGCATCATTCAGCCAGTATTCGGCACAAATCAGATAAGAATTTATGACTCCTAGATTGTCCGTTTGAGCTCGGGAACCAGTTCAATAACTGAAGCAGAGAGGAAAATGTAGCTTCTCTGCCGATGGCATTTTGGAGGTCATGCTATTGGACAGCCAGATGACTGGGTTGGTAATATACACATGATGGTGATGTGTAATTCTGTCACTTTTTGCCTTGACTCAGAAAAGATTATTTGGCAGTGAGATGACAGCCTTCAATGGACATGTATTCTGGTCTCCTAGCTTGGGTTTTTGTGCTCTCATACATGCACCGATAGACAAAATTAGGGTCCTCTTCTTGCAAATGGATGGAAACTGGTATATTAAACCAAAAATTTAAAAAAGGCAGTCATCATCCATTGTAGAAAGCTTGATCCCACTATCAGGCAAAAACAGAAAGCTAGTGATGGAACAAATTGAGAATACTGTATATGAGGAGTGAGAATTAAGGTATAAGAACCAAGTCCCATATTCAGTCAATGGCCATGCATAGCAATGTATGATATAACCATTCCCTTCAGCCTCCTACGTGATTGGGGGGGGGGGGGTAGGGTCTGTATTTCTCACTTTTCCAATAAATATCCTTTTCCTTTGAAAATGTGAATAAAATTTGAAAAAAAAAAAAAAGCAAAAATGGATGCATATTATTGAAACACATGCTATAAGGAATATATATTCAGAATTTAAAGTCAGTTGGTTCAGAATAAAAAAGGCCCTTGGGAAAAAGGTGAAGGGGAAGGGGGGACTTTTTGAGGTAATCGCCATTGAATTTTTACAATCCTTCTATACAGTCTGTTAGTGGTGCTGTTTTGGTGCATAAAGCATATGTTTCTGGTTCAAGCCATCACTTTTGTCTTATCAGAAGAGGAGGATGTGTCTAAAAATAGAGGGGGAGCAGTTTTGATATTTTGATCCTAAAACCTCATTTTCAGGACACCCTCCCCTCCCCTCCTCGCCAAACATTAGGGCTTGTGGGAAAGTTTAAAACAGAGATGAAGAGTCAGTCATTTGTTTGTTTCTTTGTGTTCTAAGCACAGACGGCTTAGTATGACTATTGGTATTCACCTTCTTTAACCCTTTAGTCTTCCATCAAACAATCTCTAAGTTGTGTTTTGTTTTTTTTTATTTCATGCCAATTTGGTTGTGCCCTCTGTATCACAGCCCTGACACCACAGCTCCAAGTAATCCTTGACCATCTTGAGATCTGGCTATGTCAACCTCTCCTGACAATGCTTGTTTTAGTTTTCTAAGGGCATGACTGATTTGACCCGTTGCCACTTATTTTTCTGGCATTTAATTTTGATTGGTTTCAGATTTGCTTTAATAGGTCTTCATTAAAACCATTTTTGCCAGTGGGTGTATTCTTCTTATTATTAGTATATGAGGCATTTTGCTTATGAAAGTCTAGGTTTTCTCTGTGCAAGTGTTTGTAAGTGTCCATGTTTCATAGTTGTGAAATAACAAACTTCATGTTAGACTTAACATCCAGAGCTTTTTAGATAGCATGGTAAATTATGGTAATAGTTCAAAGTTGTTTGACAACATTCTACAGCACCTTGTTTTTCCCCAACAGAATGCTGGTGCAATCATTGGGAAAGGTGGTACCAATATCAACAGACTGAGGAATGACGTGAGTATTTTCTATCAGTGTTGCTTTTCTGCCTCTCTGTTCTTGCTAAATATTTTTTATCAGCCAGAACAGAAGTTAGATTCTATAAGATCCACAATGAATATTTTCTTGGAATATTTTTTTTTTGTCACAAGCTAGTACAAGAATTAAGCAGACTGAAGATTTAATGCAACGGCTCAGAACTTCCTCTCGTGAGGATTTAAATTCTCACTTACCGCAGGTACATTACAATAATACAAAATCCAGGAAGAATATATCTGTGTCTAATTTCTTTCCAGACAACCCTGAACTAGTAAGGCCATTTTGTACTCTGTATTGAATCAAGACCATAAATCTTCTGGTATTTCTATTAAAATAGTGTCTTTAAGTCCAATTTTTTATAAAGGTTCTTTTTTCTTTCCCTTTTATTCTTGGTACCTACAACAGCAGTTGATTTGGTTTATTAATCCCAAGATTGGGATGTATTGAATTTTTAAACATTTTTTCCACCTGATTTTTGTCCATGTCTTACATAAGTCTAAACTCAAAACAAGAATTGAACAATTCAGGCCTCTGTAGGCCTGCTGGTATATTTGTTGATCATTGTTATTACTGTTTGTTTCATATTTCCTGATTGTTTTTCTTTCTCTCTCTCTCTCTTTTTTTTTTTCCTCCTCAGCAGGTCCGCAGTTTTAAAATTCTTTTTGACTTATAATGTTATTTTTTCAATAACTAATATTATAAGGAAATATTTGACCTGTTTGATTTAATAAAGCCCTTATGAATTTGATGTTTGCCACTTGGCATGCATTACTTTCAGCAGCCTAGATGAATTTCTGCCTGAATTTGTTGACGGCTTTCTTTCTCTTTTTTTCTGTCTTGTGACTGCTGTTATCGTTTTGTCCTGTTTTCAACAGCATTTCAAAAATAGTATATTACAAAACCAACCTGAGGATCTATGAAAGCAGAGAAGACAAAACATAGAACCTGATTGTCTAATGTGAGAAATGGAGAAAGGGTGGGAATGGTAAATGAGGGACAGGTTCAATGTTAGCCAGGGAAGGCAGTGAAGAGACTGATTGTCTTTGCCTTTCTGTCACTAATCCTGATTCTCCAGTTCCCAAGGTCCAGCCACACCCCACGACCCGTCCACCAGGTCCGCCCAAGCACACCCGAGATACTCGCCAAAGGGGGGTTCCTGACCACACCCTAATCCATGTCTATTTAGATCCCTTCTCTTTCAGATGAACCCCTGTAGTGGAAGATGATTCCCTCGTCCTTCTTCCATTTTTTTTTTTTTTTCTTTTGGTCTTAAAATTGCCATGATTATTTTCAGTCTTACTCTGTTGTCATGTGGCCAGTTTTCAAGGTCCAATTATTTGGGACGGATAGTGAGTACAAAATTTTGAGATTCAGATAAATCCAAAAATCTGAAATCAGAAAAAAAAAGGGTGGGAAACAAAAACTTACAAATCGTACCGTTTTGAACACTGAAAAATTTATGAATTCATTTGAGCAGGGTGAAAAAGAATGGGCTGGTAATTCTTATCTCCATCACTAGTGTAAATCAACCTATTTGGGATAAAACCATGGCCACATTGTAAAATGACCTAAAATGAATATGTTACCTAATGCATTACATTTTCCACTTCCCGATTCCTGCTTTTATAAAAAAAAAAAAAAAAACACAAATCCGGTCCCAAATCAAAACATCATTCTGGTCCTCGACCCCTGACCCGACCCGACCCGACCCTGGATTGGTCCCGGCCCTGCTCCCACCCGCTGCAGTACAAAGCCAGTGTTACAGTGCCAGATAGCAACGGTCCCGAACGGTAACCAATACAACCCTGACATTCCATTATTTTTTCTTCTCCTTTTTTTTTTAAACTGAAACTTTTAATAAACCATTGTTTTTAAAAGCTGTAATGACAGTTACCTTTTTAGTAAATTAAAAAAATCCTGCGTTGTCCTCATAATCACTGCCATTTCCATATTTCCACTCCATCACTTCCAATTTCACCACCATCAGTCATCCTCTAGTGCCATTACTTCTACCCCATCAGACAATTCCTTTTCTGTCTGATCATCTCTTTCCCCACCTTTTCTTTGATTTTTTTTTCCCCCCTTGTTGTATTCAGTGAATAGGACTTCTTAAATGCTCCTCCTTTCACTTAGTTCACATCTTGTGGATCAACTTAAATGTTCAATGTCAAAGGCATGAATGAAAAATGTAACGTCTACCACAGTTTCAGATTTCGAGTATTCTGTCCTAAAAATTTAAAATGAGTCCATTAAGCAAGTTAGTTTTTGTGTTTTTAATAGCTGAAAGGCAATTGATTACTTTTAATGCTGGTTGTGGCATGAACTTGGACTGATTTTTTTTTTTTTGTCAGTTTGAACAGAAGATATTTTGTGGTTTATTTTGTGAACCAGCCATTTCATTGTCCTTTATTCAGTAGACTAGAATTTAAATGGGTAGCTTCACTATTTACAAAAGAAGAAGCATAACAGGGGGCACAAAAATAATCCAGTGAGCATATCCTGTAATAACACCAACTGATGATCTGCTCCCCAGAGTTCTATCCATTGGAGCCGAATTGGGTACAGTCCTAGATATGCTGCTGGATGTGCTGCCAGAGATGGAAGATGTAAGTGTTCATAATTGGCATCGTTTAGATAGACTAAGTATAAGCATTGTACCATGTCCCCAACTGCGAGCTTTGCAAGCTCTCGGCAGCATGCATGTCATGTCGTTTCTCTGTACTCTGATGTGTTAGATGCTGCTTTCATAGATTGTGCAGTGTATTGAGGGGGTCGGAGCTAATGAAGTGGTTCCCCGTACCGAGGTGGGAACCGTCTGCTCCTTATGTCGCTTCAGGGAGGGCTTTAATCATTCCCTGCGGGCAATGAAGAAGGTTGCATTGGCATTGTTCAGACTTGCCAGCACGGGGGCCGGCATTAGCTTCACTCTCTCTTTCTGTGGTGACCTTCCAACACCATGCATCATGATCAAAAAGTTTCCGGACGTTGTGCAGAGTTGCCCAAGCTCTACAATTGCCAATCGCCACAAGCCTCCCGGCTGGGTCGTCCAAGAGTGCCAGGTTGTGCCACCGTGATCAAGCCTTCACGTGTGGTCGGGTTCATGCATCTCTAGCGGCGAGCCAGGAGAGTCAACATGGGCCCTGTCGTCCAAACACGCTCCCTCACTGAGCGCAGCTCGGAGATAAATTGCCCGTCTGATGCGGGCAAATCTCCTACGAGGCCATCTTTTAAGTGTTATGCGGTGAGGTGCAAAGGGATAAAGGGTTTGTTCCAGCTCTTTTTACTCCTCGAGAAAGGCAGGGGAAGTGACCCGTCTTTCGCTCTCTGGACTCTGATCACGAGACCAAGGCCAGCGAGGCCCAGCGCGCCCCTGGTCCGTCAAGCGTTCGTCATCGTAGACCAGAAGGTTGGCCGAGGCAAGCCAGCACGAGGTCCCCCGTACATACCAGCGCTAGGACAGGTCCTGAATGTACTGCAAGATCAGTTTTCCCCTACCAGACCACCGGAACGGAGGTTAACTGCCGCATGTTACCCGGCGACAGTACCGGACAGCCCGTCTGAATCTCAGCCGGTTCTCGCCAGCCTCGTGAGAGGTCGGCAGTCACCGTTGCCCAAGCTGCTGCCACGTGGAGGCGTCAGATACGGACTTAGGCATAAGTGGAGAACCCACGAGCCATGGCTAAATTGCTATCTCAGACCGAAGTCCTTGAAAGCGTGTGCCTATGCGATGTTTCCTGCCCACGACCCCAGAGGGTTTACAGCAGGTCATCGAAGCAACTAGGTATAAGCTAGTGGATCATTGCTAATAGGTGTTGCATAATGTTCAAATGATCAAAATGCGTCGACTCTATATTATGGAAGACTGAGGGATGTAATTTGTAAATTGTATTCTGCTGCTGTTGGAGTAGAGAGATGCAGATCTTGCAGATTAATATACATAAACAGATCCACTTTGCTGTGAATCTTTCACCAAATATACTTTTTCTGTGTACTGCAGACCTGCCACTTTGCCAACCCCAAAAATCAGTACTTTAACTCTCAAAAATCTGAATTTGGCCGAAAAAATCGGAATCATACACAACAATGAGGTAATAATATTACAGCTAATCATGTTTACGTATAAAATTTAGTCTAGATCTACAGATTTATATCCGGTGTTGATCTAATTCTTAAATTAGTTCTTCAATAATATTAATACCCTATTATTTCATAATAATAATAAAATAAATACACAAGACTAAGACTTTCATCTAACTGATCCAAGTCTACTGTAACGCCAAACCAACCCACCCGACAGAATTAAAAATACGGTACTTCAACCATCTAGATCTAAACAAAGGAGCCGTTGGCGGTTGTACAAAGCCCGCAAGTTCGGCTTGACACCAGAACCGAAAGCTTGCCTATTCCCGATGTAGATCTAGTTGGAACTAGATATCATAAATTTAGCTCTTTAACGGACGA
>JBCEWB010000001.1:7925106-7945475 GCA_039654565.1 Peronia peronii
GTTAAGACTCTTTGATCTCAAGTTTCTGGACGGTACATAAGGGCATAGTAGATCTGCTAGATAAGCTGGCGCGGTAGGCACATGAGCAAGAATTTGACTTCAGAGTTCATCTTCAACATTAGCAGATTTTTCACACTCATGTGATTAAAATATTCTCTCAAATCAGCTGAAATATATACTTCATTGTAATGCAGTCCCTAATATTACAATTTCAAGACAGTAAACAATAAATAAAATTCCATGGCAAAATTAAGATGCCAAGAAGTTTAATGAAAATCAGTGCAGGAATATCCTAAAGGTCGTTGAGTAAATCTGGAATTTTATTGATAAAAGAAACTTGCCCATTCAGATCAGGGACACATTCATGACCAGGATGATTTTAGGTAATTCTTGCTAAGGATTGACAACTGGCCAGATGGTTCAGCTAGATGTAGAGTAGTGACAGTACATTATTAACACTTGACATACCAAAATCCCAACCAGGCAATTAAGTCCAAGTACCTTCATTATCACTCATGAAACAACAGAGGAGCAAAAATTTCTTTAGAAACCACATTTTTTGATCATGTCATTACCCTCTGCTTCACTTCTGCAGGCTGTAATTGGACATCTCAATACTTTATAGATCTTATGAAACTAAATTGGTGTGGAAAGGATTAAATCTGCTATTGCAGTGAACTAGTGGTTTATATAGATAAAGAAATTGTCTCTTTACCCATACAGATTTTATTTACCCAAATAGTGATTTATAAAGTTTATATAAGATATTCAATCTCTTGAGAAATACCTCATAGTGTGAATATTACCTGTACAACAAAATCACAGTGCCCGAGTGAAATATTTCCACAATGACATCTTTTGATGAAATGGAATAGTTTGTGTAAGGATATATGGTGGAAGGGGGGGGGGGGGGAGATTTTGGTATTTTTTTGCCTAAAACTTACATCATAAAAAATTCTGAAAAATGCATGCTGTGAGGAAAATGTTTATTTATTTTGATAATTTTATCAAGGAAGAGGCTAAGTAGACTCCCGTGGGGGTCCACCTAGACATGGAGGCTAGTTAGACCCCCATTTGGTCTTTACAGACCACTTGATTATGAGTACAGGCTAGATATGCCAACCAGCACACAGCAGTGTATTTTATTTATTTATTTATTTATTTTTACACAAAATCGGCCAAAAATACGAGATAGTACTAACAAATACGCAAAATATGTGAAACCGGCAAAATATCAGCAAAACAAATATTAGATCTACCGGTTCATATCAGTTGGAACCTTTTATCAATGGCTGACTTTAATTAGTACAATCGATCACTATATTTCACGTAATTTTGTAATTGCGTAGATCTACAATTATCGTTCATATTGTTAAATGTGCATTGAAAACTGTCCAGGACTTATCGTCAGGTTGTGATGTTTACACAATCACGTTGTAGAGGAACAGACATCGCTCTCTTGGCGATCTAGATGTAATCAAATTTCGCAGAGCACTTCATGCTTCATCAGTGGTGACGTTAACATTTGGAAACAAAATATGTCAATATATAGTACACATCAACGCTCACATGTTTGCTTAATTGTTGAGAGAAAGACAAATTATGGAGCTGAAGTAGTGGGCCTAATAGGTTCTTCTTAAATTTCTGCTGATATAGATCTAGATCTAGATCAAGATGTAAGGCACACTGCTTCTACTTGCTGAACCAGTTGCGAATGCGACAGAGCCGTCGGATGCATTCAAAATATAGATCTAGATCTAACCTAAATGTGATGATTTGTCAATAACATAACTAGATCTAATTGAAATCATTTTGCAGGCGTCTCTTTTCATAACTAAGACTGGGGATTGCAAAGTACAAACGTCAAAGGTGGGGTGGGGAGAGGGGGTCTACTTGGGGGTCTACCTAGACACCACGGCTAGGCAGACCCCTGTGGGGGGTCTACGTAGACACTTCCTTTTATCAAATCTTTTTGAGGTGATCACTCTCTCAAATGACAAGAACTAAAAGTGATTTTTCTTCTTTGAATTGCTTGTCCAGTACCTCTGCAAGCAATAGGACTAGTCAAAAAACGATCTCTCATTGACAGGGCAGTTTTCCATCATGTTCTTGCATTTGTAACAGCAAAAACGAAAAATAATATTCCAGTTTTTTGGGTTTTTTTTCCTGAAAGTTGAATGCCTCAAATGAAATCAACCACTAACCACAGTTTATGGAAAAGCAGTGTACCTACCAAAAGGCTGTCAGCATAATGTTTTCTTTCAAAATGTTTAAAAGTTGGATTTTTGAATAGATACTCTCTATGCAGACATTGTGATATTTTCATCCTTTAGGTTTGGCTGATTTAAATCACAGAAATGATAAAAAAAATAAACCCAAACATTCACTGTCCATTCTTTCTTTCATCACTGGTGACCATGTATCAATTTCAGGTAGAACATCAGCATTTAGTAATGAAAAGCTATTGTAGACTCACGCAGAATAAAACAAGTTCCATATTTCACCAAATGATAAAATCATGAGACAAATATTCAGAGTTCACTCTTACTATCATCATTGATTACCATGTAATAATTTCAGTAGATTTGTTCCGACCAAGCGAACGGTTGGAAATCCCCGTCTAATTTTAGTAAGGGGGTACAAAACACCCCAAACTGTTCAATGTCATTGACATAGAAAAACTCAGAGAAATTGCACAGGATCTCGTGGTGGAGCGATAACAAACATCAGTGAGTCTTCACACTCTGCCTGAGATTTCCAGATTGTTGCTTAGTTGAATATGAACTATTAAAACATAATAATTAATTAATGATGAAAGGGAATTGTAGATGACACAGAATAAAGCAAGTTGTATATATATAAAGCAAGTTCAACACACACAAAGGAAGATACTGCAGAGATTAATCATTGTTGTATTTTTTTTAACAAAAAGCTACTAAATTTTAATGTGATCCATGAAAAGTTTCTGAGCATCAATTTTCAAGCTAAAATCATATCTAGTGCTAGCGTTTGAGTATTTATTCCCCAAAAGTAGGCGAATCAAAATATTCTCCGATTTTCATTCATTTTCCTGAACAGCTTTGTCAGGTCTTACTGAAAATGTAAGGTACCAGATGCACCATTGGGGTGTCAAGATCAGTAGGAAACTAGTTCAACAGAAATATCTTGTGGCACATTACTGTAATACCATTTCTCTATTTGACCATGAAAAAAGTCATCTTATTTGAAAAATGTATTATTTCATTAAGAGTGGAAGAAAACACACAAAAAATTGTTAAATGTAGTGTCATTTACAATGGAATGACCCATCAAGGAAAGATCTGCCATCTTCAGGAAAAGCCTGGTGTGCGTTTGCGACTAAAAGCTTGGTGCCTGATGTTGTCATCTCTTCTAGTGATTGCATGGATTCTTTGATTGATTGATTGATCGATTGATTGATCTTGTTTGTTGTTGTGCCTGTTGTTATCGTAATTGTTGTTGTATTCAAACGTGAGTACATTATAAATGTAATATGATATTGCAGTTGTACTTTCCAACAGCATATTAAAATTTCATATTAATGAACTACGTTGTTCTGTAGACAGTGGAGTAATAATATACATAGACATTGAGCCAGTAGAGTATCTAGACAAACAATGAATAGAATGGAATTCACTTTAGTGGAGAACTCAGAGTTAGTAATAATGTTGATTTCTTTCTATGATAAGATCTTTTTTTTTGTCATTGTTAAAAATGTTTTATATCTTTTTAAAGCTTGTGTTTTAGTCTTTAATGGAAGTGAGTAGTGATGGGCTGTAGGTATGGAGACCTGGGTTTGTTTTAACGATGGCCAGAGAATGTTTATATCTTCCATATCGCAAACTCAGTTCTTTATTGCTCTATCTCCACTTTTGGGCTATTTGGAGATATATATGTCATATGAAAGAGGGATAGTAAATCTACCATATAATGTAATTACTTCACCGATCCCTTGCCCAAACTGGTAGATTTTGAAAATCATTTTGTTCCTATCTCCTGTGTGCAAAAACAGGTGCTAAATGTAAAACATCAGTTTTCTCAGAATGCAAAAAATGGAGCTAGAGCAACAGGGAACTGAGCTCATGGTAAGTTTGATCGTGGTACAATGAACAGAACCTAAGAAAATGTATCGGTTTGTATGCCGAAGAATGTTATAATATGGTCTATTGAATGTACTGTTGTGACTCTTGTGTAAAGAGTTGGTTGGGTTTTTTTGACAGTTCCATGTTGTGCAGGTGTTGATGATGACTCTGATCACCTCTTGTCACAAAAACCTTTGTAACTGACTGGTGCTTGTGTCTCTCTTTTTGTCTCTTGTTTTTCAGCACGTCCCGTGCGGCTGCGAGACTGGGTCCTGGTTCTGTACGGCACAGACTCTCCCCCGCGCAAGAGCCCCACCTCTGTTCGTAGCTCTCCCTTCGACCATGGGAGAGACCATTGGGTTAGGGAGTCAGGTGCCAGAGGGGCTAGACCCACCCACAGACCTTACTATATACCCACCACCACCACCACCACCACCACCACCACTACCACCACCACCACACCATATTACTATCACCGTGGAAACCAGCGCCACAACTGGCCAGGGTATCAGGGCCGGGGCGGATACTGGCCCCACTCCACCACCAATCAGCGTAAGAATTGGGATTCCCGTTACAGTATGGATTCCTATTTCCCAGTATATGCATCCCAGTCTAACTATGCACCTGAGCCTGCCTCAGAGCATCCTGACAAACATCCCGAGCATACTTGTGTTTACCAAACGTTAGCCAAAAAGTCCAACTCCTCAGCCATTCAAATAGTGCGCAAGAAGCGCCCAGAACTAACAGCAGGCAAGCCAGCTTATTAACCCTCATCCTTCTATGTGTCCCTTTCCTGTGCTTGATGTTGTTGCACCTCCCACGCTTTTCAGTTTTTTCTTTTGTTTTGTGGGCATTCATTGCTTGCTGTGCAGCCAGTATCTCCCACCCCACGCCCGTCCACCCTCAACCCCCCCCCCCCCCTTCTCCATTTCTTTGGTTTGACCCTCCGTTGCTCAGACCAAGGAATGCTAGTTATGTTATTGGGTTCTGCACCATCAATGCACACCTTTGTTTGCTCTGTGGGATTTAAGCTTGAAAATGTTGCCTCTGTAAATGTTCTTTGTTTCGTTCATTTATCCTCCCTCTTTATTTTTTTCAATTTTGATGTCAAAGTTCAGGCCATACTTTGCTTTTGCTTGTATGCTTAAGCTTGGGGGTGTAAGCCCTTTTTTTTTCTGAAAACATAAAATATTTAGATGTTTTAAACTGTGTGCAATTACATATCCAATAACATGCCTTTTACATGTACCATTTACCATTCCATTTTTGCCCCAACATTTAACGTGATACTGAGGATATGATAATCGTAAATTTTTGGTAACTGATTAGTTTCACTATATCTTAAGTGAGCAGATGGGCATGAACTCAAAGAATCCATCTTAAATCCAGTTGAAGCTTTCAGTTCAGGAGATTTGCCTTGGGTTTATGATACAGAAAACTTAGCTCATTAAATTTTTTTCTGTCAAAAGCTGTCTCAGGTTGCTGATATGAGTTACCTCAGAAAAATTATAATTTCGTGTTATTGTTTTTTTCAAAGCCCTCAAGCTGAATGCATGGATTTAAATGACCTAATTCTTGAACTTAATATCGTTTCTCAACTTTCCCAAGTTGCTCTTGCAAGGTCAGCTTTTTGGATGTCTAAATGTCTAAAGTTGACTAGGGTTAATGACATTAGGAATACTAATGATAATAGAGAGTTTTTGTATAGGGCTCATTTCCCTACAGTGCAAGCTCTAAGTTCTGTATAATCAATTAAAGGCCTATGGGTAATAAGAGTTTAAACCCTCTCTTGTTTCTCCTTGGGTTACTCATAGCTGTCTTCTTTGTCGAGAAGAGTTATATAAATGAAGTCTTGTTATTGCGCTACTCTTTTTTTTTGTTTTCCCGTTTTTCCCAGCAGTTTTTTCATTTTATCATGAAATTTGGAAAGAATGAACTCGGTTTTCAGAAATTCTCATTCAACAAGACTTAATCTATAATAAAAATTACAATTTTCTTTTTTCTTCCTCTCGTTTCTTTATCTTGTTTTTCGCAGTTTTATGTACTATTTTTTATCAAAGAAACTTTGTGGTCATAATATATATAAACATTCTTATAGAAATCAAAACTAAAAAACAATAGGGTGAAACGGTCACAGTAGATGGAGAAACTACAAAAGTAAAGTTTTTATGTCAGTAAATTCTTACACAGAGCAGTGTTTTTCTCAGTAAAGAAAATGGATATCCTAATTTCTGTGGAGGTTTTGAATCCCTTAAGGGTTGATGCACATGATTAGTTGATCAGTGGTAGTTACCGATGACTTCAGAGATTGGAACAAACAATGGGCAGTTTTATCGTTTAAGATGCGTAATTGAAAAGGCCGCTTGCAAAGGGCGCTTGAGTACGATTTTCATTAATTAAAAATGAGTTACAACCCTTTGCAATTGTCCCTAGCTGAGAGGCAGGTTGACACCAATCTTTATTGCAAACAAATGAGGTTAAATGCCTTTAAATTACACTGGGTTTTTTTGTTTTTTTTTCCAAATCTTAACTCTTTGACTACCATGAGCCAATGCATCGGCTCGACTTTGGCACAAAAAGCCACCGTGAGCCGATACATCAGCTCAGTTTTTTTTCATGCTTTTCCCAGTTCATGCCATATTTGGCATGGCCCATTGTTTTGTCTCAACGTTTTTGTTTATAAATTCTTATTCTACATCTAGTTCCCTTTCCAGTGGTATAGAACATGGTCAGTTTTGTTTAAAAGGGAGCCAAATATTTGAAATTTAAATATACAACCCCATGAAATGGCCCGGTCAAAACATGGAAAATAATCTGATGGTCAAAGAGTTAAAAAAAGACAGTTTTCTCATTAGCATTTTTCTAGAAAAGGATCAGATTGCCATTTGAGCCTTTTTTTCAAGTGTTCTCTTCAATGAGAGAAAGAGAGATTCTATCGAGAAAATCTGATCAGTCATGCCACAGACAGATTGTGTCTCTTAGAATGTGAGTCCATTGGTCACTTTTCATGAATTGTAGCCGGTATAGTCGAAATGAATCAAATAATTATAGAATTGTCAGAGAAAAAATTAAGGTAATGCATTGTGTAGCCTAGTGGGATCTATTTGTGTTCGAGAGATAACAAATTTGGCTGGGATCTGTAAGGGGATGTATTCGTGTTTGAGAGATGACAAATTGGGGCCCATTGACACTTCATTTTGGAAACAAATGCAGAATATTCTCTGCACGACTTTGAGCAGATCAGCCCCTTTGAAAATCTAGGGTTAAAGACTTCAGAAATATGCATGGTCAGCATTTCTTTTGGTTTTTGAGAAATGAGAATTGCTCCTCGACATAACTTTGTGCATCACTGATGATTGAGCTTTTTTTCTCTCTCTCCAGTGATGGGACCAACTTCTTGACTCTATTTAAACTTAAGAAATCTTAGTACTTCCAATTTTTAAAGTATTTTGCGGTCAAGGTAATTGTGCAATGCTTTTTCATTTTACCCCCTAAATGCTCAGGCATTTTACTACGCTGTAAATTGTGCGAATAGCAGATCTGTCACTATTTCCACATTTCAGTTTTGAGTGCAGACCTAATGCAAATGCTAAGTTCTGGATTTGTGAAAAAGGGGTCGGATTTTTTTGTTTCATCTACCATAAAAGTGTAAAGAGTTTTTCAGAATGGTCTTTTTTTCTTTTTATCAACATTTAACAGGCATCCATTGCTTTTTGTATCACTTTTGACATTAATTGTTATCTCTTTGTAGATTTTATTACATGACCAAAGATATGCAGGAGCAGTTAACCAAATGAAACTGTAATTAGAAATCATTGGGAGGGGGGGGGAGAGCGAAAATGTCATAGTATTTTAAACAGAGGCACTTGATTGTGATGAAGTAGAACATTGTAATCATTCAGTTAGGATTTGTCACCAAAACTTGAGGAAAAAAAAAATATATGCACTTAAACTCGTGGGGTCAGTTCAAGAAACAGCTTCTAGACACTTAACAGGCATAAAAATATTACACTGCGCAGCACCTTGTTGGTCTTTTTCGCTGTCTGAATTGCAGCATGTAAAATATCTCTGCTCAGCAAGGAATGTATTTTTCCAGAACAATGTGATAAATATTAAAAGCCACTTTTCTTCTGTGGAGTTTGCCAAGCTCGTTTTCTCCTTCTCATGCCTGACCACTTGCTCACATTTCCTTTGTTATGGCGGTCACCTCTTTGCTTTCAATAAAAAAAATCTCCCTTTTTTTTTTTTTTTTTTTTGTCATCTTATCTTGATTTAATGTAAAATTCTTAATAAACATATTTTACTAATATAAGATGGCACATGAGATGCTACAAATTCAGTGTGAAATTTTGTTCCAGTTGTGAAAAAGTGAACATATCTCTTTGTTCAGTGTTAATATATATATATTTGGTGTCTTGGGGTTTTTATTTAATTTTTTTTTTTTTAAAGTATAAATATTAAAAATGATTTGTTCAAGGGGGCAGTCAGATCTTTTTTTTTTTTTTTTCTAAATTGGGGCATTTTCCATAATGATACTGATTCCTCCTATTAAGGTCAATAGGAAAACTTCATCATTTTGCTTTTGTTGTCGGGGTGGCAACACGTCGTCCCAAAATAGAATTGCCCTAATTTGCAACTGTTTTGTGTTGTAGTTAGAACAGTATAATTCTGGGGTGACGAAATGTGTTATTAATATTCTCATAAAGGACAAACTGTGATCCTTTTCAGTTTCATATTTCATATACTGCAATCTCATCGGCTGTGTTAGATAGATCTGCCTTTTGTAATGTTTCAGTGTCCTAATTTTGGAGGCCATGCATTTTTTTTTCTTTTCACCCATACTTAATAGACCATTTATGTGAATTCATTCCCATTTTCGTCAATGTCTTAATTCATCATTTTAAATACCTTAATCATATGTTTAGCCAATAATATGTCTTAAATCATAGTAGGATTTTAGCTACATGTATTTTGTTTCGCCCATCATTGTTATATTGTCTCATTTGGCATACGTTATGACATGTTTGCTCATTTCATTTTTGTACTGAATGTTAATCATCATTTCATCATCAACATTATGTGTCACTTTTTCTTCTTAATCTTACATTTTGACATTTTCTTTTTGTGGAAGTGAAGGAAGTGATGTGAAATCAAAGGCACAAACATAGCATATTTGTTGATGAAAAATTTCAAAATTTTGAGAGGGGCTTTGTAATTTAGTGACTGATCAGTGCATAATATGTGTTTTTGCAACTTTTTTATTTGCTGTTGTGATCTTGTGTAAATTTTGTGAATTTTTTATCTTTCAGTTTCACTGCTGTGTACGTTCAACCATATGTTTCTTCTTGAATATTAGATCTATATATGGGGATAATGGGTAACATAGCAAGAAGTGCTGTAGTTTAATTTTCAAGCCTTACTAAGTAGCTTTTATAGCCAAAATAATCATAGCCAGAGGTAAGTGTAAACGATATCATTGGTTGACATCAAATTAGGAAATGTGTTTGAAAATTTGTTTATTTTCAGGAGCGAAGTTTTTATTTAACCATTTACCTCTTTACAAAAGATCAATAGCGGCAGAGATAAAATAAAAATTTTAAAAATTCAGAGTGGTATTAAATAGATAAATCAAAAAGTCTGTCATCCATTGGTCAAAGTGGAAATAAAAAAGGAAAAGACTACTGGGGAGAAGTAGTAAGATGGTCCGTAGAATGGTTGGTTTGATCTGACTTTACTTGCATCGGAAAATATTTTGACAGAAAATGTGATACCCCGACTTTTCCCTTTGTGCTTTGCAGCTGAGCTGAAGGAATGGACACTAGTCATGATGGGCACGTCCACTCACCACATGAAGCGCAATGGAACGCTAGGGGGCGACCGCAGCGGAATGCACAAGGACCAGACCTTCACCTGTGCAGGGGTCACCACCAACGGCATCTGTATAGGTCGGTGTTTACTTCCTTGCCTTCTACTGCTGCTCATCCTGTCCCACACCGTCCACATTCCATGAGGCTTTTAGGCTCCTTTCGGCTTTCTGAGTGTCGGCGTCCTTTCTTAATCCATACCATGACGGGACATTTGTATGCCCAGGGCTTATTCTACGGGTAATCATCAGCTTCTGCAAACGGAAATTGTCAGAGTATTGTGAAACTGAAGAAATACGAAGGTTATCCCCAATTTTTAAAAAAATTTTTAATCACAGATTAAGATTTGAAAAAGGAACATACTATCCTGTGTTCTTGAATCATGTACATAAAAATTAAGAAAGAAAAAAAAAAAAGAAACAAAAGAAACTGAAAAAGAAAGAAAAGCAGATAAAACCAAAAAAAAGAAAAAGAGAGAGAGAGAGAGAAAGATAGATAAAACATGGTAAAAAAAAGACAGAAAAGCACGTGAATTGACGAAATTAGAGAATGTAGTTTGTGACTAGCATTGTGCAGATTTTTGCCCTGTTTCTTGACCATGGTCTGGTTTAAGAAAGGAGCTGCCTGTCAGATACAGACCAGATGCACTTAACTGCTTAGGCTTTCATTGTGGCACAATTTCCTCCAAACATCAGCGTAAGATTTCCGTAATGATATGTTGTCCTGTCAATTTTATCCAATGAGGCGTTAGGATCAGCATCATCTGTTCAAATGTAAACACGGTTGAGCCGTCGGACTCGGCATCTAAAGTTCTGGCTTCAAATCCTGACTGGTCCTGACATTGTGTCCTTGAGAAAGACAATTGACACACATTTCCTGACTCCACCCAGGTTTGAATGGGTACCCGACTATAGACAGTGAACGCTATTGTTAGATTGATAAGGATTTGAGCGCCTAACAGGCAGCCGCCTTGTATGCTTCCCAGGAAGCTGAGAACGTTTATGAGTGTCTTCCTTGGGTCTGTCGGGGTAATAATAGATTGTAAAGCGCTTAGAGCCTGTACTGTACGGGGATAAGCGCCATATAAATACTCTCTGTTATTATTATTATTTTTTTATTTTGGTTGAGATACTGATACAGTGTGTACATGAAGGATCTTTAGTTTCAAGATTGTAGCTGTTGAAAGTGAAAGATGAAGCAGATGCTTATACAAGAGGGTTTTATTGCATAATTTTTTCCATGTTTCAGGGAGAACAGTTGCATTTCATAGTAATTTTAAGGAAAGAAAATGGCTGACAAGGCTTTCTAGAGATTGAGCCTAGTACGGAGTATAAGTAAATCCAATAGCTGCATTGCAGCATCCGATTTTCTTACTTTGATTTGAAGCAAAACAAAATGAAACAAAAATCCCAGACAAACACGTCAGATCTATGAAAAGTGTAACTTGATGAACAGACAGGGCGCTGTGATTATTGAAGATGTTAATGGTGATATAAAAGCCTTTGAAAAAAAAAGAAAAGACAAGATAAGATGAGACCAGATAAGATAGAACTTTATTCAACAGAAAAAAATTTCCTTTCACGGTAATGTAACACATGTAGCGTATTTGTACTCGCATGCATTTAGACTTAAATATTTGAATGACATCATTGTAGTAGATTTTCTTGACTTTGAAAAAATATGCCTGATTTTGGAGGAAGTTGTGGCCATTTCCAGGGAGATTTTTATATCCACATTGATATTGTCGACACTTTTGTCCGAGTACATATTGTTCAGAGCACTTGACTGGAAAGTTACATCCAGTGTGAACTCTACATCACTGACCTGCTGTCACCGTCCTTATTTATTGATGTGCAATGTCATTTCATTAGAAACTTTTGTTAAGTTCAGTTACTCTGTTCTGCTTCTGGAAGAATATTAAGTTGTCTTCATATGTCTAGATATATACACAGTGAATTTGGGTTGCCCTTTTTTTGCTCTCTCATGTTTTCAAGAGATGTATTTCTCCATAGTCACATAATTTTGCAAACCAACTGTTTAGAGAAGTCATAATATGAAAGGAGACAGAAACAGAAGAATTCACTCACAAAAGTTCATGCCGTAATCCTCTGAGCTGGAGTTGGACATTTTCATGATCAGCTTTTGAGGAACGTCTTTCAATCTTCCATGTCCACAAAACAAAGCCTGAATGAGACTGGGGACAAAGTGTATAAGAGAGTTTTGCAAAAAGAATAAAATATTAGACTGTGGCAAGCAAATTACCACAGAGAAATTGATATCTATTTTTTTTCAAATATTCTTAAAGGCTGGTCCTTCCCTGATATTCAGATATCAGTGTCGTAACCTCTGGTAAAGATTTGTGGAAAAAAAAAAACAGAAACAGATGAAGAACATAAGTGTCATAGTGATGCAGTATGTTTGATGTAATATATATGTAATATTTGATTCACACAGTTTTTGGTGGAATAGCTCTAAATGCCCTTTTTTGCACTGAAATTTATAAAATGTCAGATAGTTTTGGTTTTAAAATTTTCACCCCCATTAAACATGGTTCTTAAAATGTTAGTTTGATGGTGTGCTGTGGACCTATAATGATCAGTTACAGTTGGTACAACTTAATTATTGTAACTTCAGATAAGTGAATGAAAAGTTTGTGACTATTATCACTTTAATTACTGTGTGCACTCAAACCTCACTGCCCAGATACATTAATCATGATATAATAATTAAATAACAGAGAAGGGTACATTGATAACGTACATAGTTGCGCATGGGAAAAATGTTCAAAAAGATGTTCAACAGCTAGGCAGTGAGGAGTTGTGACATTCTACAATTGAAGTGCTCACCTGTCTGTTTCTGGACAGAGTGGTAAATGTCAGCCGGCCTGGACATATTATGGCTTCTTTTCATAGCCTCTGGTTTGCATTTGTGCAAAAATTGTTTTTGCATTTTTTGCTTTTTATTACATGTGTACTTTGCTTTCTCTTTCTTTTAGTTGTGTGCCAATGTCTGCATTGTCAATATCTATTTTATGTCAGCTTTTGTGCAAAAAAAAAAAACAACTGCACAGATTATATTTTGACCGAAAAGCTGAGTGTCCAAACTTATATTCCGAGCGAAAGTTAGGCTTCCTGGTGGATGAACTTTATCCACGGCAAACTGCGGCGTATGTGGGGATTCATTGATACAATAGTTATATATCGGTGTGGTTAGAGTTGAAATTGTCAATTTTCTCCTGGCCTCTGATCAACATTCCCTGATCCAATTACTGCCCAGACATAAATGAGACATGAAGAAAATTCATGAAATTCAGGTGTTCATAGATTTGGTTATCACATTAAAATGTATTCATCTCACTTTTTTTGATGAAATGTGAAAGGCCTATATTCCCTCCAGCAAATATGAGAAAGGAACAGCATAATATGAACACATACGATAATATACAGCTGGTTATTTCTTTTACATCTGTCTAGTGAATTTTTGGCAGATTTGCTACAGGCAAGGACCCAGTGGAAACCACAATGGCAGTGTTTATTACTTGTACTCATGTCTAAACTACACACTTTCCATTGTTTTTACACCTTCATTTGTTTCAGATTTTTTTTTTCCACATCATAACCACAGCTGTAAAAATCTGTCCATGTTTTCTGACTTTTTTTTTTTTTTTTTTTAAATGCCATGATGATATTTAACTACGGCACCAGTTACTTGTGGTCGGCAGGAGAGAAGGATGCTAGAGGAGATTGACTTTTTAAATCTCGGTCTGATTTGTATATTTAGAATACACTATTTAATTTTCAGTAACCTATTTTACTTACTCATATTTTAAAAAGATGTTCATTTTGCAACGGGATTCTGTCCCAAATCATAATTATATGTTCAAATTCATACTATAAAGTGACACTGTATGACTCGTAAGAAATTTTCATGTAAGGTTTGAATATTCTAAATATATTTTATCATCAAGCATGTCAAATGTTGCTGGTCACAATGACCTTCACTGCGAATGCATCATTTTTCTCTTGGACATAATTTTTTTTTTTTCTGTAAACCTGGGATCAGAGGCAGTTGTTGAGGGTAACTGTTTGATTGATTGATTGGTTGATTGATTGATGTGGGTGGCAAGTTTTCCATGCATATCAGAGATGGAAAAAAAACTGTAGGAGTGGTGAGAAGCGTGGACTCCGCTTGTCATTTCATGTCTCTCTGAGCTGCGACCATTTTGTGTGGCAGTTTGTCTGTGCTCCCTGAGTCTGTCAGATGTCAGAGTTGTCGCTTCAAATTCAAAACTTTGCAATCTGCACAGTCACCAGTTTGCTCTGTCAAAGCCTGAGATGTAAAAAGAATGACTTCATTTGTCTGATCTTCATCTTTTGTCTGCCTTTGAGGCAGATATCGTCGAGAACAAAAAAAAAAATGACATACAGGAAACGTCTTATAGGAAAAATTTTTTTTTTTAAGTTTCACCAAAATTTTGTAATCCAAATTTTTGTTTTCCTTTTTTTTTTTTTTAGCCGCTAAAGATTTTGCATGCTCTGTGAAGGAAATTTGAGAGTTAATGTACATTTCTATTTTCAGGATTTAAAGGTGTTTTCCCATATGAAAATTCAGGTACAGAAGTATTTCAAACACTCATGGTTATATTCTGTACTTTCTAATCACAGAGATCAATTAAAAACTGAACCAATGAGTTCCACTCTTTTTTTTTTTTAACACAACAATTTTCAAAAGTTCTTTAACCGTGTTGGAATCAACTATGACTTTGTCTTCTATAATATTTTCAATTAACTTCAGTCTGTTTTGCCCCACCCCATTCATAACATTTCTTTCTCAGACAGGAGCTGTAAATTTGCACCATGTAGTTCTGAAGATATAATCATTCAAGAATGATGTAGACGGTCACTCTTTTCTTATCCCACATACTTTACTCTTTACAGGGAAAGATATTCTGGAACCCTCTGAGCAAAATTGCCAAAACAGTATTATATATCTTTGACCATATTTATAAGCTTCACCACTATAGCGGCCATAACAAATGATTTGAAACTGAATTAGATTCTAATTTTTACCAGCATATGAATGAACTTCACAAGGGTTTGTTTTACGCAGAGTATCCTGACAACTTTTGACATCAGCATTCAGAACCGTTTACCATCAATCAGAATATTCTATTCAGTTACCACCTTTGTTCTCATTCTTAGATATTCTGTTTTATACCAGCTTAACATTTTCTTGCTAATATCTGGAGAAAAAAAAAGAACAACAAACAAACAATATAGTTTTTGTTTATTTAATAATAAAAGCATAAGTTAAATATAATTTGTCTTGATTCTGTGAGCACTTTTAAGCTATGAAATAGCCAACTACAGTTCAGTGTATTTGCATTTTTTAGCAGTTGTTCATTTGGAGCTAGATCTTTCATTGTCGTGTAGCGAGATTGACAAAATTTGACATGCACATGGTGGTAATTTCATCATTCAAGGATCATACAAAATAAATGTGGGTAAATGTAGGAAAGACTTACTGGTAAAATTCTCTTAAAATTTTCTTACATCTTTTGTTCTCTGAGTATTTATCCATATCCAAATCTAAATATATTTCAAGAAAGCTATGATGAGCTATTACCCCTTTGTCGTTCCTCAAGGTCTTCAACTTTGTTGCCAGATTTATTTTCAGATTTTTATGAAAAAAAAAAATTATAGAGTTAAAAATCACAATCTCTGAGATGATTTATGCCATTATATTTCTGCAGTAAATTTTGATCACATGTCAGCACAACTTTCAAGGGTTTCCTTTATTTTATTTCAGTTTATTATTTACCCTGGACAGTGTGCTCTTTCTCTCTATGATATGCCCCAAAATTGCTTTCAACTATAACATGATTACATGACATAATGCCTGAGACATGAGGAGTTTTCACAGATATGCATTTTAGCTCATGTATTTTATGAGAAAATGTTCACGAGAGACTCATATTTTATTGATTTTATACCTAAATGATGTAATTTATGCTTTAATTCAGTCCATATACCAAATTTTTCAAATTTAAAATAGTTCTCCAAATTGGCTGTCAGTGGAAACTGATGAATATTTTTGCGTCAGAGTGGATAGGTACATTGATTATTATCATCATAAGTGTTTGATTTTTTTATTGTCTGTTAGTACGAGAGATCACTTCAAGTGAATTATTTATATTCTTGATTGAAGTTTTATAATAAATATCTTCAAGGCATCGACTAGGTGTGCAAAGTTTCTCGTCATCAACGTCAGATTTTGGGTGGAAAAGTATTTAAGTATCATAACTGGCCTCTGCATCACACCAGTACCATTTCAGAGCTACTCCCTGTAAGATCAAATGTCAATTTGGGGAAACTGTGGAACCCACAGTGTTACTCACCCCATGGATCCAGCTAAGTGCAGATTGGGCTAATGCAACTCTGTGATATCTGTAGACATAAACTCCTGTGCTTACATCCGCAGGTTTTCACAGTTTTGCCAGTGCGAACTGCACTTAGCTCTAATCAGATCTAAAGTTGAACTCTGTTGAGACCCAACCCTTTTTTTTAAAGTTACCACACCATGCAGTCCACTTGGACACAAATGATAAAACTGCCTACCATAGTTTTCACATTTTTAAAACATTTGTAGGGCTTAATATCTTCTCAAACAGTTTTGGGTTTTTTTGTTGTTTTTTTTTATCTGTGAGATAAGTTTTTTTGTTGTTTTTTTTACTTATCTGTGAGATAAGTTTAATATCCAGATCTAAGTGACCGAAATAGTTGGAAAATTGGTCAGATTGTGGCCTCATAACTGATATTGTACATTTGCAAATGCTTGGCTGATGATGATTAGCTTTGTATAACTAACTGATGATTCCATCCTTCAAATTTTTAGACTGTGTACCAAAACAGTGATTACAGTCTAGGTCATTTGAGCTATACATATGATGTAATGTCCAGACATGTTTGGCAGCAAAGATTTATGACATCATTTGTTCACATTATGCAATGTATCATTTTATGTGGCCTTCCTTTGAAATTTTGACTTCATTTATTGATAGGATATCAAGCATTTAATCTGACTGTTTCAACAAAATAAAAGGAAATCATCATTTATCAGTGAATGTTGAATTTTTCAATCATTTGTTTACATTCAGATTTAGTTGTGTTATATTTGATATGTCTCGCGGCCAGTCGAAATGAGATGTAAGTCGCTGGGCTAGAACCGAGAAATCGGGCTTTGAATGTGATGAGGAGGGTCAGATATCGAATTTTTTTTTATTGCAGAAATCGAAAGTACATTAATTTCTGAACAAGACAGTATCGGCCTTACTCTTGATTTATAAATATTTCTTCATTAAAATCGGGGTTTTTGTGAGATAGGTATGCAGATTTATGCATTCGACCGTTCATTTAAACGATTTTCTCAGAATTTCGGTCATTGCTGGGGGTGTCTCCCCTTGTCTCTTTTAACTGCTCTATCTCTGGCTAGAATAAAGTTAGCCTAGCTCAGAACTTTTTTCACCACCTGAAAATTCTCTTAAAATTTTCTTACATCTTTTGTTCTCTGAGTATTTATCCATATCCAAATCTAAATATATTTCTAGAAAACTATGATGAGCTATTACCCCTTTGTCGTTCCTCAAGATCTTCAACTTTGTTGCCAGATTTATTTTCAGATTTTTATGAAAAAAAAAAATTATAGAGTTAAAAATCACAATCTCTGAGATGATTTATGCCATTATATTTCTGCAGTAAATTTTGATCATGTCAGCACAACTTTCAAGGGTTTCCTTTATTTTATTTCTGAAACCACCTGAAAGGATATGAAATAAGCTTTCACATGATACCGAGAACCCCACAGGGTGAGAAATCGACATACGTCTCATTTTGACTGGCTGCAAGACATTTTGTCTTGTGTATACCTGACTTCTCTTTCTCTTTTGTCTTTCAACTAATGCTCATTTCAACAGCCAAAGTTTACTCAAGTTTTAGACTTATCTAGAACAATTTTATTTATTTTGACCAGGGCATTTTTTTTTTTTTTTTTTTGTATGTTTCTTTTTGTTGTTTTTTTTATTGTACGACTTTTACGACTGACGGATACGTTACTATTTAATTAATTAAATGAGGCTTCTATATTCATTTGTTTGGAAACCTTTGTTCGTACAGAATACTGAGATGAGCATGACAAAAACAGGCAATAAATATGACAGTTATTCATGAAGCAGCTGGTGGCGCCACATGTGCCTTGTGGTGGCTCAGTAGCCATTTCTAGTGATAGTTATGGTACATTTTATTTCACATGATCAAGCAGAGAACATATAATGTCTCGTTGGTGATTATGGGTCTGGGTAATATATCATTTTGCACATTGAAGTCATGGAGCTCTTTTTTTTTGCTCCCAAGTTGAGAACAGGAATTCCTCAATGAACTTGTGATTGCTTTCATTTCCCACAAAACATTGCCACAGATATTTTATTTAAAATAAGATGAAAATCCTTATGTTCTTATCCAGCTATAGAGCTTCGGAAGAATACAAAATCTACATCTTGTCTTTTATATATTGTATTTCAGGTTGCCAATCTTTCTTACTCATCTCTCCTCACTGGAAAGAATTGTAATCATTTTTGCCTCTTTAGTTAAAAACTTGTAGTGAAACTTCCCTTACAGCAAGATGCAGTGGAGTTTGTGCTCACTGTAGAAAGCCTCTACCTTAACTGAAGAAAATTTCAATACACAACAGTATATCAACGGTCAATTCTGCAACAGTATAAATAAAAAATCATTAAGTCTTTGCTTTCTACTATAAAATATCTCACCACAATGAGATCAAGTTATTGACTTTGTCACAATTGTTACTTTTTTCACAACTGAATAAGATAATAATATTCCCATGGAGCCCTGCAATGTTTGGAATAAGCATTAAAGAAATTGCCCCTCACTGTGTCATCAGAAATCATGTGACTCATTATTCTGTGACAACATTTATGCTGCACCCTCAGCTTGATGTATTCCATTACATAGCATTCAAAATATGACTAGAAATATCGTTTTTGAATTTATAAGACAATTTGAACATCTCATTGCTTCATCATCAGTACATTCATAGACTTGGACAATGTGTCTCATCCCATTCAGAAAGTTTGTATCTCATTCCATCTCGTTGACAAGTTTGGGAGACAAGACTGAACGTTTGAAAATGAAACAATGTGTCTGTGGTCGTAGCTAAGCTACGCTAAGCTAAGCTTAGCACTTCCCGGGCTCAGTTCTTTGTTGTTCCATCTCCACTTTTGGGCGACTTTTAGATATATGTCATGTGAAGGAGGGATAATAAATCTACCATATAATGTAATTATTTCACCGATCACTTGCCCAAACAGGTAGATTTTGAAAATCATTTTGTCCATTTTATCTCCTATGTGCAAAAACAGTTGCTAAACATAAAACATCAATTTTCTCAAAATGTGAAAAATGGAGATAGAACAACAGAGAGAGCTGAGCTCACAACTTAAATGTGATTGCATTATACAGTGGAATAAATCATGAGGTTTGGAGAGACAAGGTCAGAAACTGTTACTCACCCAACACATTCTGTTTGTTAGTGTTTAAAATGCAGAGATGTGCCATCTCATGGGCCACCAGCCCCTTGTTCATGTGCCTTTGTTTTGCATCTCATTACCACAATTTGCCTTCAGGTAGGATAAGCACATTTTTTTCCCCATCTTTGCATCGATAGCATGGAATCTTGTCATGTTTTAAGAACATCCAACCAGTAAATAACAAATATTCTGAAATTAACACACCCTTTTGTCGTAACAAATCCTCACATTTATCAGTGGACTGACTAACATTAAACAATCAGCTTTCAGTCACTAAACATTCCTCCTGAGCGATGTGCTTGTTTGTAGTGGATTTGACTTATGCAACTGTATTATTCTGTGTGACTAGAACGGACCCACACCCTGCGATTTGTCATGCAACTCCAGTGCATTTCAGCAATGAATTTGAGTGTTATCTTCTGGTTTTATTTGAAGTATTTCTGTGTCTGCCTGCCCCTTGCCATCTGTCTGACAGCCTCTCGACATTGCCCGATCAAGCAAGTCTGTCTGTGGAATTTGGCTGATCCATCATGAATGTTGTTCCTGCTTGGTTCTTGTCTCATATAGAAATAAACTCACACCACTACCAAGCTTTGCTGACTTCAACAGAAGCAAAAATTAGAGATGGACTTGAGCCACCAACATATAGTATTGTGTCCCCATTTACAGCCCATGATTTGAACTGCTGCAGAAAGCTAACTATAATCAATCACTTGTATAACGCTGCTTATGTTGGTATGAGTTTTTTTTTGTTTTTTTTTGTTGGATATGGTACTGCTGGAGATATCTTTCCCTAATGTCCCC
>JBCEWB010000001.1:7952476-7995342 GCA_039654565.1 Peronia peronii
GTTGGTAAGTTTTAGAGAAAAATGGGTTTTTAGTATGAAAAAATGGCAAAATTTGATTTTTTGTTACATGGCATTTTAAAAAATTTCTAGAAAATTTTCCATTTCATAGGGAAGGCTGAGAATATGTAACTTTTTAGATATTATGTCAAACAATGTTTTCACCAAGTTTTAACAATTTCGTTGAAATTTGGCAGACTAGATAGATTTTGAAGTTAGATATTCTAGAGATGCCAAAATCAAAGATGGCAATGATGCCATGGCAACCGTATAAAAAAGTCAATTTTTTTGCACTGCTTTCCTCTAATCTGAACATGCCAAATTTGATGGAAGAGGTTAAAATAGTCTATCTTTAATAATAAAAAAAAATCACCCCCAGGACACCACCCCCACTCCCTCCCCCCAAACCAAAAGTAGGAAACATGTGACAGAATATTATTTTTAGATGAATATTCTTTCACATTTGTCTTACCAGGTGGTGGAGGGATTGTTGTGACTCCATCAGTGGGTGGCTGAGTTGGAACACCAGTGCCCTGCGGCTGTGCCGTTGGTGTATTTGCATTTGAGGTTGACACTATGGGGGTTGGGGAATATAGAGGGGCTCGAGTTGGTGCAATGAGATTCTCCTGTGTTGGATTACATCCAAGAACTTCAAACCTGTTGACGCGAAGAAAAAAAGTTACATAAACATGGTCAATCTGAAATATAATAGTGTTTAACAATAATCAATTTAGGCTATGTTATGTAACAGAAATTCTAGTTTTTTGGTAAATTTTAAAGTGGTGAAGAATAATATTTTCTGAAGCATTGTCTCTGTTGTGTTTGTATTTGTATGCCCATGTCAAAGAGGACGATAGCTGATATGTTTGATGTCAATCATGCAATTTCATACATATTTGTATTTACCTCATAGCTATGCCAAGATGACTTCCTGTCGGTACAATACGAAGATACTGAGCCACAATGTTTTTGGAGAAAAAGTTGGTAACTGGTGTGTTGGTATCACTATTGCCAGAGAAAATCTGGGCTTTTCCATCTTGATTTTCAGTGTAAGGGATGAAATTTACACCATCCATACTGTAGAACACTTGATAGCGAGAGACCCATTTCTCTTCTCTGCCTTCACCTTGTGTCACGACACCCGACAAATATTTAGGTTCTTTGAAGTCAACCTGAATGTAGGGTGACTTGTCATCATCCCTGTAATGATAAAAGTTGTTACACCTCTGGTCACTAGTATTCATTATTTAAAATTAGAATGTGAAAACTTTCCATAATTTTCTTTAAGGGATGCCAGATTTGTCTTATGAATTTTGTTCTTGGGTATTGTTGTCCGTTAATTATAGTAAACTCTTATTCAAATCAAAGAAAGATACCAAATGAGGTAATTTGAAGTCCTGGGACGGATCGTAAAGAATAAACAACAACAACAAAAGAGGGCTAATTTTCATCAATGCTAAAAAATGCATGCAATTATTCTAAAAGGTGAAAACTGATTACTTACACAACTTTTTTATTAGGGAAAATTATTGAGGGCTAAATAACATTACTGATTAAATTTACTATCAAACAACAATTATTCTATACAAAATTCTCCCCTGCGGGGACCCGGGGTTTATAAGAAGGTTCTCTGCAGGTCGGTGGGATGTCTCCCATGGAGTGCCATCCTTGACATTTCAGGGGAGACATCTCTTCTCTCTCTCCTTGCTCCTGTGTTAGTTCCCGCTTTCTTTCTTCTCTTCTTTTTGACGTGTAAACATATCTTACCGTGTTTGACACAATAAGCCGTAATCATGCTGATGTGTCATTAAACCCCAACACAAACAAACAAACAAACTACACAAAACTCTCCAAACACTGTATGCCTTGACTTTCTAACAACCTTGCGAATGGCAACATGTATTTATCATGACTCAGGGTGACTTTGCTATTTCACCCACTCCTTTAAGATTATCAAATGTAACATAAATAAAAACTCGTCATAGTCATAACTTATTTTATGTTAAATATATTTCAATATACATAATGCATAATCATCTTAAAGGATACCACATGAACAACCCATGCATCAGTTGCATTCCTGCCATCATTTGCATTGGTTCAAAGAAGGGAAACTACTTATGATTTCACAGAGCTCTTCTCAGAGTAACTCCTACATGCAATTACAGTAAAAACTGAAACATATATAATTATTAACATACCGTGGCATCCATGAGCTCTGATAGTTGTTCTCTGACAATCTGGCAAACTCTGGTCCATGAATGGAAGACAATGAACTTGATGCAGAAAGCTGGCTATCCTCAACAATTCTTTGATTCCCCATACCCATTTCTCTCGTACAAACTGAAAATAAAAAAAGAAAACCAAACAAAATAACTAAGGCCAATTAGAATAAAATTCATTGCAAATAACTTTTTTGAATTTTTTAGTGTTGGAAGCTGGAAAATCCTTACAAAGTTCTATATATTGTTGGTTTATTACTTTATGATAGCTGGTGAAAGTTGCATTCATATCTTATATTAAATGAACTCATACACGATTTGCTGATTCTAGATTTTTGACAATTGTTAGATATTCTCCAAGGACGAAACATGTAAAATAAAACAATTACAAAAAATAATTAAAGTAGCAATTACATTTTACAAGTACAACATATTTAGATATAACAAGATTGGACTAAAATATCTAAGTCGATAGAAAATTATCTACCTGGCACTTGAGAAGGTGTTAAAGTTGGGGCAGGCGTGGGCACAATGAAAAAACCTTGACTAGGTGTGGGAGTTGGAACTTCACTGCCTATTGTTGGTGGTTGGTAAAATTTCACAGTGGGACGAGGTGTTGGTACTGCATTGAAGAAACAGCCAATGTAGTTCACTCTGAGAGCTGGACCTGATGGTGCCCATTCTACTGGTGTCAGCCTGACATATCTGGCCACAATCACCTGATAATGATAACAACAATAATAAAGAGTCAAGCGGGCTCGAAAATTTGGCAGAGTAACAACAATATTCAATCTAAGTTCTTTGTATATGTTATTTGCTTTTTTTAATTGTTTGATTAGTTACTGGTTGGACAGTGGAATATATTTTTTGTACAATAATAATGATAATATTAATGATATCATAATTTTAAAAAATAATGAAGGGCATTTATATAGGATCTTCACCACCTAAAGGCTTAAAAAATATTATAAAAGCCCAGTGTTTATACTGCCTTACATACAGAAATGTATCTATACAAAAAGTAAAGACACAGCAACAGTATAAATACAACATCATAATATGGCATACAAACATAATCAGAGATATGCTCTCAAATCTAATATTGTGACACAAACCAAACACAGAATTTTGGATTATTGTTGTTTATGTACAAGTCTATTCCTCATTATCAGCTAATATTGTGATATTGTCACAAAATGGAATTAAAATTATTCCTTGGTCATCTAGGTGCTGCCTCTTTAAATTGAAATTTTTATAGACAAAATGATGCACTCTTCAATGGAGTTCTATTTGAAAATTAGACAACTATCCCAAGATTTAGTGAATATTCTGAGTTCTCAGCAATATAAATGGACAATTAGGATTTTGTTAATAAACTTACATCTTCAAAATTTAGTCTCTCCTTGAATTTTGTTTTGCTGCTGTAGGTTATATAGTTAAAATAATAATCAAAAAATACCAAAAACACATATTTGAGATTAATGTCAGGCAGTTTAATTTTGCAGGAAGCAAATAAAAAAAGGAAAGCAGCAAATGAATGGAAGAAGCATGCAAGATTAAGAATCCTTTTGTATTTCTTTTATTGCTGGTTGATGACAAAAAATTTGTACTTTTGTTTTCAGAATAATGATATTTTAAGCAGACTTGAGCAAGGCTGACAAAATTCAAACATTATCATATGACCACATCAATTACTCACCTGTGGGAAATAATTTCTGACTATTGTGTCTCTGTCTGAATTTCCTGTGAAAACAATCTCTTTCCCTTGGTTGTTCTTGACAGGGTAATACGTTAATCCATCTATGCTTGTGCTGATGGTATATCTGCTGACCCACATATCTGCAATGGGGCTGCCCTGTGTGAGAACACCTGACAGATTTTGAGGTGTCTGGAAATCTACCTGATGCCATTGTGCTGTGTCACGATACCTGCAAAACATTTTTTCTGTATAATTTAGAATTTTGAAAGTTTATATGAGAATGATGCACAAGAACACAGTGGACAATGTAAAACAGGCCATGATGCTAAGCAAATTTCAGTCAGCTGTTTTGATCCCTTCTTATCAACGGTAACTGTTGCAAACCTGTCAGTCCAAAATTAGGTCATATTATATATTTGACTTAAAATATCCCTTGGAAACCCTCTTGTGTTGGGCCTTTGCAAAGTTTTGATAGTTCCCCACTTGTAAACTTGCACCATGTATGATGCAAGAAGGTTTCCAAGGGATATTTTAAGACAAACATATAACTGATCTAATTTTGGACAAACACAATTTTGCGACTGTTATCATTCATATCAATTTTTTCACATTTTCATTACATGATCATCAGTAGTTAGTGCCACTGATACATACACAAGTCATATAAACAACACATCAATAATCACATATTTCCGACTGGAGCAAATATGCTTGTTTACTTACTCCTGAATCCATGAACTGTACTGATTAAGCAATCTACCAGCTGAAGCAGAAGTCTGGTGGCTCAGATCACTTGAAGATGAAAGTTGATTGTCTGTTAGTATGCTGGGCATGTCCACATTCATGGGTATGTTGCAAATCATCGCTGTCAGAGACAATTATATGTGAATAAACTATGCAATAGTGGGCAGAAACAATCAGGTTAGTAGCCAATTTATTAACCCTAAAAATGTCAGGAGCCCATCTAACAAAGACTTGTTGATTAGACTTTAGATTCTAATTTCTCTTCAAATAATGTTTGATCATAAACAAAAAAGTATTTGGCTTATATTGCCCTTAAGCCTTTACTGTTAATTCTAGAAATGAATAAATTCTCATATCATTAGAGAAATAATGATATATCAGCAGTAGCTGTTTAAACTGAGGTAGTTCTCATTATGTTTGAGTACAATTATAAGCATGTGGATAATTCACACTATAATTTAAGATTGTCAGGACAAAAACATGCTTCAAAACTATTGAAAAAATAATTTCGGTTAGATTAATCTAGGTAAATTTGTACGAATCAAAAGTTGTGGCTTACCAGGTGGTGGTGTGAAAGGAGGAGATGGTGTAGGAGTTTGCGTTGTTCCAGGCACACCAGTGGAAGGGGTTGGAATTCCAAGCTGCAACTGACTTGGGACTTGGGATACTGCAAATGTTGGCATTGCAATAAGTTAGAAAATCTTGAATTTTCTTATCTTTTTCTGTAGTTATACGTTTCTATTCAGTTTAGCAATGATAAGCTCTGATAAGCATAGATACAATCGACAAGACAAGTTCCATTTATGTTAATTTTTTTATTTGTTTGTTTTGCTTTGTATTAACACTTTATCTACTAAAGCCCATAAGAGCCAAGACTTATTAGTCTTTACACTGGTTGTCTTAACTTTTGAATAAGTTTTGTACTTTTGTCAAACTTCAACATCAATATTTAATTTTAGATATAAGACTTTTATATTGTCCTGTATCTAATATAAGGTGGTTCATTGTACATTACATTGTAGGCTGTAGCTGTGTTTCTCATAGAAGGAGCTGATGCTGCAAAACATAAGAACAAAGTTTAACTAATTACTTGCTTGGAAAAGATTCTTACCCGTGCAATTACACTTGTAGCGCACTTTGTAGTCTCTGCAAGTAGCAGCAAGGATCATGTCATTGTAACACTTCAAGCCTCCTGCCACAGTACATTCAGCTTCATCTATGGTACTGAAATCTTCCAGTGTGTCCTTGTCTACACATTGGATTTCAGTGACGGTACCGCCTTGGCAGAATAGCAACATTTCTTCTCTGGTCATCCTCTCAAAGTCTCCTTCAGTGCCAATTGGTGTGTTTTTATTTCTCCATACAGACCATCCTGAGATACAAGGCACTGAAGGTGGTGGTGTTTCAAATGACTCAGTGGGACTTGGTGTTGGCACATCACTGGGGGTAGGGGTAGCATCTGTGACTATGACTGTTGGTGGAGTATCTGTCAAATGATACAATCAAAGTAAATCACAATAATTTCTCATACAAAAATAAAAACATAACAAAATAAAAATTTATGGCTCCATTATCTAAAGTTCATGCATTAAAACCTTACCATGCCTTAAGATAAGAATATTTGATTTACAAAATGTGTAGGTCTGTATCCATTAAAAGAAAAAAAAATAAAAATAAACATAAAAAAGCATTTGTCTTAAATCTAGAATACACAGTGTATAAAGGCATCATTTTCAAATTAACAATAGGCCATTACAATTATTCTGCTCTGTAAGTTGCTTCACAATATAATTAAATATCATGGCTTTGGTTTTATTCATAATTAATCCTCAGAGAAATTCAGGACTTTTTTTTCATTCCTCCACGACAGTAAGATATGTCCATAAAATGCACAATACAGTTGTATAAAGTACAACTGCCATTTATGTTTGACTTGTCATTGCTACACATATCTAATAAACTATTGTACCACATCTCAGAGTACTAAACATGAGAGGAATATTGCTTGTGTTTAATTTGAATTCTATTTTTAATTTTTCAGTTTACATACATTAGTGAAGTTCCTGTTTTGTGGACTTCACAGTCTGAATTGTGACATCCTTAAAACATCACAAGGATAAACAAACTGAAAAAATGCAATCTTTGAGAATCTAAACTTAGATCACTGATCAAAAGTATTAATATATGATACTGACTAACTTTACTCTGAATGATGACCAATATTACTCACTCAAGCATTGACATCTATATCTGATTCTGTAATCCATGCATGTTTTGAACACTGAATTCAAGCACCTAAGTCCAGTTTGTAAGTCACAGGTCACAGCCTCGCCTGTCATACTGTAATGGGTACCATCAGTGGTGTAACACTGTATATCGGAAATCTATAAATAATGGAAAAAATAAACCTTTGTTTAGTTTGCTCTCTTATCAATGGCTGAACACACTATTAACTTAATTTATCTGACGGTAAATGCTGGAATATTCAATCAGTGCATCTCTCAACTATTGCCTGGTTGTCATTCAATCTTAAGGAAAAATCATGACCATCAAGTCAACCTATTAATAACCTTAAGTGGAGACAATATTTCACATTACAATGCAGATTACATTCAAATAGCATGATATACATAAAGATATAGCAACACTGTGTTATAGAATCTGGGAAAGTTCCTTTTTTTTATCTTTTCAGCATAATAAAAAAATGTAAAACAAAGAATTTGAAGATTCAGGTGTTCCTTGGTTATTGCTCATCAACAGCGACATCTTACATACCACTCCATCAATACAAATGTTGCACAGTTCCTCGTATGTCATTTGCTCTTGGTCACCCACACCAATAGATGGTGAATCTCTGTTAACCCATGGCAACCAGAAATCTCTGACACATGGACCAGGTGAAGGAGTTTCCATTGGTGCAGCAGATGTTGTAGGTGCTGATATATAGGTGAAAGAACGAATAAAATATGCATTATATTTTTTATATCATCTCAAAAACACAAACATATATAACTAAAATTCTCTATTAGATTTTAAGAAATGTATTGTCTCTGGGCATGTGCATAAAAATACATCTTCTATGCTGAGTTAATTTCAATAACTTCAGTTCTATCAGACAACTGTGATTCAAAAGCATTATTGATCTTACATTTGGCCTACAATACATAATGCAAAATATTGTCTACTTGGCTTATATCAAGCAAATCTTGGCCAACCAGCATTAGGTTTAAGATGATAAAAGCAGCATAACCCCATGAACTGATTAAGGTGTTGAAATTATTTGATATCACAACTGTCTACACCTACCTGCTGTTGGTGTAAGAGCACACACATCACAAAGTACCCGGATTTCATAATCCTCACATACATGCCCTGGTGTTGCTGTACATGTAAACTTTGCTTCTGTCAAAGAGCAGTCAACATTGGGGTCTGTGGGATCCCACAGCATCTGTGTGCTTTTCACACGACACTCAATCCTATTGGCACAATACATATATGAATTGTTTTAATGAATGTTTTCCGTGAATGAATTTAAACCAACTTCACACTTTGAAATGAGACAAAATTATTCATTTCAACTGTATTTAACCCAGGGAAAACTTTTGCTAGTAAAAAGGTCACAATATCAATTCAACTTCCTAGATCAAGCTTATAGGATCTGAACTGCTGCAAAAGTTCCATTCTTGTAACATATCAGTGATATCTGTATATAGATGGTAACATTTTTGTAAATGTTTTCTACTTCTGAGTATTCAGCAATTGCTACTTATGATTGTTCAATAAAGTTGACTCCATAAAAACAATTTGGGCGCAGGATAACACAAACTACAAATATTCATTTACAGAATTGTTAGTGACTTCCAATGTGTCATTTCTCAGATCTATTTCAGTTTTAGTGGCATTTCCATGAAGGGATATTGATTTTGTACCCTGCAGTATAAAGTTATTGAAGATGTCACCTATGGTTGAATTAACCTCTTCCCTTAATATTCCTGAGAGTATATCATTATGTAAGTTTGATTTTCAATCTCTACATAAACCGTGCTAGATACTTACCCTATAACATGCTGTTGTGTGCAAGCACTTGTGACAGGTGGATCTTGAAAGAAAACTTCCACCTCTCCACTGGAATCTGGAACATTGGTGCTGATCCATGGTGACCAGTATTGGCAGCTCTGGGCTGTAATTTCACCAGGAGAGATATGTTTAATGCACAGTAGTTGCTGACATAAGTTTTAAATATCGAGCAGGACTGCACAGTTACATCTATGGCAAGAATTACATGGTAGCATAAAAAAGAAAAAATTGAAAAGCAGACTTACGAGGGGTTAATTCCTGATAGGGCATGGTAGGAGGTGGTGTTGGTGTCAAAAGATCCATTGGAGTAGGTGTTGGAGTTGGTGAATGGCACCCCAAAACATTGAACCTCAGTCCTATGGCATTGTTGTATGCCACAGGTCGAATTCTTACAAATCGTGCCACAACAGAGTCAAAGAGATTGGTGACTGGTGTATTTCTGTCATGATTTCCATCAAACACAACTGGCTTGTAATTTTGATCATTGATGGCATGGAAGTTAATTCCATCAACACTGTAGTACACAATGTACTTGGTGACCCAAGTCATCATGTCAGCATGTCCTTGTGTTACCACTCCAGAAATTTCAAAAGGTGATAGGAAGTCCACTTGGATGTACTGATCATTGTCCATTGTACTGAAGGGAAATAACAATGAATATCAGATTAAATAAACAAAATATGAGGTACAAAGTATGAGGAACACTGGCAATGTATATAGCTGAAAAATTTTATGTACTTTCTTTATCTAAATTACAATGCCTCTACGGCTTAAATTTTGGCTGAAAATTAAACTGAGCAGAATAAAACACATAGAGGCTGGTTGTATTGGCTTCATTAAATTTGACCATTTGCTTGGTAAGCAGAGAAAATTTATAGATTTCAAAAACAAAAGAGATTGCCAGAAATAGTTGCTCTCATAAATTCTTCCTTTTAATGAATAAATTATTGTTACTCAGGTATCACCTTGGAATCCAGCCTCCAGCGAGGGAACCATCTTTCTCCATGTAAAGTCTTCCCCTAGAAGGTTTGTAATTAATGTCAAGATAACTAGAGGCTGTCATTTGCTGGTCTCCAATGATCAGTGTATTGCTCAAACCCATTGGAATATCACAGTCTGAAAATAAACAAAGTCATCTGATTTTTGTTGGTTTCTAATCACTGGGATAGCTGTCAATAGCATCATTTTAAGATAAAGGAATAAATTGTCATTTCCTTTCAATGCACCTACAACAATATATGTATGAAAAAAAAATCCTGGCATGATAGAAAACCACACACTACTATACTGATGTTTGATGTAAAAAATAGAAATTTTGAATTGATGCTTTTAATTTTCTTTTACCCTGTAGTTTAATTTTTGATTTAAATTCTAAAACTGTCAATAGAAACTCTAGGGATGTCAAAATTTCTTTGATAACATCCTAGATTCATGTCCAAGAAATGACAGCTCATGCCTTATGATGATGTATTAATATATGGGTACATGTTATTACACTGCAAGTTTCGAATGTTGGTGCAAAGTACAAACAATAAGAGCATCTTTAACCAAATCAGCCTGTAACATCTGAGAATTAATTGATGACTCACGTGGCTCAGGGGCTTTTGTAGGTGTAGCACCACTTGGGACAGCTCCAGATGATGGGGTGGGTGTAGGAAAAGCTAATGGTGATGGGATACCAGGGGATATGGAACTGGGTGCACAACCGACAGCTGTGAACCTCAGTCCATAACCATTTGCAGAGGATTTGGTGGGTACAATCCTCACATACTGGGCAACAATGTTGCGATTGAAAAGATTCCTCACTGGTGTGTCATTGTCTGAGTTGCCAGTAAATGTGTATGGTGTTTGTGTTCCAGGAGTTTCTGTGTACGGTGCAAAGGTTTGTCCATCCAAGCTCAGGTAGACTTTATACTCTTCCACCCATCGTTGAGAATCTGGGCTGCCTTGGGTTATAATTCCAGATATGAGTTTGGGCTCATTGAAGTTCACCATAATCCAGGGGGTTGCCTCGGTGCTGGAGAAGGAAATAAAGAGATCTATAAGAGACAGTGTTAAGTGAACAGCGATCTTCATAGCACTGTTAAACGTCACAATATCAGTATTATATGAAATTATAGAAACACTGAAGTCTTAATAGCCTCACATCACTGAAAAGATCTCACTAAAAAAGAGAACACTCCTACTCCCAGTGATATGCTCTACATATGCTTATCAGTTCAATCTATTCTCAGGTTTGTAGATTCTAAAGACTTTTGCCATGTTTCCATTTGATAAGAACTAATCTTTTTGACAAATGTTCAGACTGAATCACAGCCAAATTAAACATTTTCAATGATCTTTTTTAATGTGGAATTTTTCTTTCTTCTGGCCTTTATTACAAAGTCAAATGCAATTGAGAAAATGTTCACAACTTTGTATACATTTTCACTGAGGCATGTCTCAGTTATTTGAATGACAATATTCTACCACATATCAGACATCTTATTTTCTTTCTTGAACAAATTTTTTTCCCCAAAGTTCAGACTACTGAAAAAAACAAGTAGATGTATGCAACATTTAGTAAACATATACTTGTCTACATTTTTTAAAAATATATGACAGCCAGGTGACACTTGAAAAACGAATGACAACCTGACATTTTTGCAAAGAAATATACAGCACACCTAGAGAACTGCTCTCTGCAATTAGTCAAAACAGATGGAAAAAAAAGAACAAATCTGATATCGCGTTTCATTTCCTTCAAACAATTTTATTCACCTTGGAATCCAAGATCCACCAGAGGAAGCAGAGGGAGTGTTATAGAGTCTGCCATGAGCTGCGGTATGGTTGCCATCACTTGATGATGATGCTGTTAACTGGTTATCACGAATCACATACTGGCTTTCCACACCCATGGGAATCACACACACTGTAAACAGATCATAATTTAATATGGAAAATTCATTTAATCTCAAGAAATTACCGAAAGTACTTTTTACTTTGGTTTCAAGGGAAATCAGCTTTTAAATGAGATTCAATTGCAAAATTATACTTTAAACTTAAAAGAGCTCAAAGTTCAAAACTAAGATGCTGAATTTCAAAAGTAGGTTTGTTAGCTTCTTTCCCATATAAATTAATGTTATTCAAAATAATCATTCTCTCAGAACTTACTATAAAAATAGACAAACAATTTGTATGAAAGATACAAACATACTCCATAGACAGAGTTATTGATGAAATTAAGAATAAACAGTGGAAATTCAAGGTCAAAGAAACTATCTTTTCTCTTTATTATCCTTACTGAGGAAGAAATGAGGATGGGTGACAAGACATAAATATGAGATTTATGCAATACAGATGAGGTTTTAAGTACATGTGCTACTTTTCACTTGCAGATAATTTTCCTGGCAGTGAGGAGTATGTTCAACTTACCTGGTGGTGGAGGAATCACTGTAGCTCCTGTGGGGACACCAGTACCAATAGGCAATGGTGTGGGTGTATCAGTGTTCACACCTAAAGGGTCTGGACTATACAATGGTGCTCGAGTTGGGGCACTGAAGTTTTCTTGTGATGGATTGCAGCCCAAAATTTCAAATCTATGATGGATAAAATCTTGTGTTATGAGGAAAATTACTATGAAGCTTGCTAATTGTGGACTGATCCATGATTTCTGTCGATCATTTATGTTTGTATATGTGTATATTTGTTAAATACACTTATCTTAAATGAAGTGAATCATGCATACTTCAGGAAAATAATACTTTATCATGTCATTCAATTACAAACTATGACTATGGAAACAGCCAATATCACTCTTCTCTTTGAGATAAGATCCAAATTCATTTGAATTAGAAAAAAAGTTTATTTAGTTATCACGAATGTCAGAAATTTGAAGTCAAAATGCAGTCAGTTCAAACAAAACAAATTTGCATAAATTGTGCCTGTCTTCCAGTTAATTACAAAATATTTCACAACCTGATAAACTACTCCACAACCACACCATAATGTGGCAAATTAATATTAACATTAGGCCTAAGCAAAATGGAATCAAATCTGAAGTTTTCAGGAGGAAGTTACAGGTCTTTTCATATTAAAATTTTGGTCACAGAGCCTCAGAAAGAAAAAAACATCCTAGTCCAGATTCAACTTCAAAACAATTGTATTGCAACTGTGAGAATACTGGTATGAACGAAAAATTATGCCATGGAGAAGAGCTCCTCTAAATTAAGTTAAAAATACACTTGACTAACCTCATAGCTACTCCAGTGTGACTGCCAGTGGGAACAATTTTTACATACTGAGCTAGAATGTTTCTAGAGAAAAAGTTAGTGACTGGTGTATTGGTGTTGCTGTTGCCAGAGAAAGTCTGAGCTTTTCCATCTTGGTTTTCAGACAGTGGGAAGAAAGTTACACCGTCCATGCTGTAGTACACTTCGTAACGAGTCACCCATTTGTCTTCTCTCCCTTCACCTTGTGTCACAACACCAGATAAGTATTTGGGCTCATAGAAGTTGATCTGGATATAAGGTTCTGCATCATCATCTCTGGAATGACAGCAAAGAGAACATGAATTATTTTTGCACAATGTCAGAAATATACTTTTTCCTATGAGAAAGGTAATGATTTTCAAGAATTTGGGGTTTTGGACAAATACATTATCTTTTATCAAAGTGTGAATGATTAACACGTCTAGTCCTCTTCTACTATTTAAATAAATAACCCACAATTTATATTTTTCCCTCTTCTTGGTTAGATGTGAACCAACAAATCAACATTTGTCTGCTTCATAGAAAACTTGATCCTAATCTGTTCAAAATGAAATAAATAACATTAAATAAGATAAAATAAATAAAATACAATAAGATAAAGAAGAACAAAAAGAAAACAGAATTTTAAATAATATTACTGGTTTAAAAAGATCAACAATTCTCAATAATAAATGAAAATGCAATTCACTGAGGCATCTCCTCAAATAATAAATAAAAATGCAATTCACCGAGGCATCCATGATCCTTGATAGGTATTTTCTGAAAGTCTAGCATATTCTGGTCCATTCTGAGCTGACTTTGATGAGGAGGCTGTAAACTGATTGTCATTTATAATTCTCTGGTTCTTCATGCCCATTTCTTTGATACACACTGAAAATGAAAACAGTGTATAATTGATGTCATTTTTCATACTTTCTCTCATTTTCTTCAAAATGGCATCTCCATAACATTTGTAAACACAAATTTCTTGCAACATTTTACAAAACCATAGATTCCATCAGAAGTTTCAATTGCTATTAACAATTTGGATGAATATAAGAAGAAATCAGATGTAACTCATATTGATTGTACAAATAATTTTTTAATTGTACCAAATTAGTTGCAATCATTATTTTCACAGTGGAAAGCATCTATCACTTTTTTGTTTTAAAGAAATATTTTTCTTGAGCCTTTTTAGATAAGTTTTTCAGATGATTGATAAATGGCTTACCTGGTTCACGTGTCGGTGACCATGATGGTGTTGGTGTGGGATAGTTAGTAGAGCCTGTTGCAGGGGTGGGAGTGGGGCCAGTAGACAGACTGGGTGTCAAACTTGATGAAGGTTGAGCTGTAGGAACTCCATAAGGCTTTGTGGGCGGTTGGTCAAAATGCTCAGTGGGACGAGATATCGGAGCTGAAGAGGAGAAACAGCCAATGTAGTTCACTCTCAGTCCTGGGCCGAAGGCTGACCACGCCATAGGTATGAGCCTGATATATCTGGCAGTTATTGGCTGGGGAAGAAAATAGCTTAGTTAAAATTACATTTTATCTATATAATAAAAAAGAACAAAAATCTAATATTTGTTTGTTTATCTATACCCTTACAATTGATCATTTTGTAAGTTTTGAATTAGTCTCTCAAGATGAATAGTAGGACAAATTGTCAGCCATAACTTCTTATGATAATGCAATATCATATTGTGTGAAAGATCTACAAAAATATGACAGATAAAGCAAACTATATGAATATAAAATTATAATTTTAAATGCTATTCAGATAATGATTAAAAAGGTTAAAGAACAAAACTGTATTGAACAATAAAGAATGAAAAAGGACTTATGCAATATATATAGCACTTACACGTGGGAAATAATTTCTGACCACCGTATCCTGATCTGTATTCCCAGAATAGATTATCACTTGCCCAGAGTTATCAAGGATTGGGTAGAATGTGAATCCATCAACACTTGTACTAATTGAGAAGTGGGTCACCCATTTTTCAGCATTAGGACTTCCTTGAGTGAGAACTCCTGACAGATTATGAGGAGCTTGGAAGTCAATCTGATGCCACTGGTTCTCATCAATAAAACTGAAAGAAAATATCATGTTATTTGGTTCAGGCTGATCTTGAAACAATTGTGTCTGATGACATTTCTTTGGCATTTTACTCTCTCTTTTTTTTTTCTTTCTCACACATAAAAATGCACATTTCAGTTACAGTCCATAAAGTGTAATAGCTTTGAAGTAACAGTAGAAAGACCAGACTGATTCAACAGACAGCTATTTAAATAAAGAAACTATGAAAATATAAATTTCATTAACTACAAACATTTTTATTCTTTAACACATATCTATTATTAAATAATAGTCATTAGAGGAACATTCTTCTGGCTTTTCAATAATAAACTTCATGGTTTGAAGTTCTTGAATCTCCCTGAAAAAAATCTTACAGTTATTCTCTGTAAAATAACTTTGATAAACATTAAAATTCTTTCCCTGAGAAAAGGTTGCTACATCTCCTCACTAAAGATGATTATTCATTTCCTTTCATTCTGAAACTTTCATATGGAAACTGTCTTTGTCACTGTCTTTCAAAGTATCTGTCAAATTGGAAATGATTGCAAGTAGAATAAGATGCTTACAGAGGAATCCATGAACTGATCTTGTTATAGAGTCTTCCATCAGCTGCAGAAGTCTGAGCATCCCAGTTGCTTGAGGAGGTCAGCTGACTATCATTCAACAAATTTGGCATGTCCACATTCATTGGTATGTTACAGATAACATCTGGTTGAAGAACAAAATACATATATCTTATAAATCAAAATATTGTGGAGAATAAAGGTACAGAGAAATTGGGTCAATATCTACATTTCACAGTTGTTATGGCAAGTATTTCTTTGTTTTTTCATTTTCCCAAAATAATATTATATGTATTTTGAAATACTTAAATCAAGGAATAAAAATGAATGGTAGGAGAATGTGGTACAGAGATAATTTGAACTGATCAAACTAAAGGAAATAGAAGAAACAACTATATTTGATTAGATAAATAGCTCTGTCTTTGATTGCAAATGTTTCCATTTCACATTGGGAAATTATTTCACTATGATATATAGCAGAATTCATTATAGATTCATATAAATGAATAAATGTTTGTATGAATTTGCTAATATCTGAAAATGATATATTTCAGGAGATAACTTGAGACAAATTACCTGGCTCATGGGGGAATGGAGTGGGTGGGACTGAAGTTACAGGTTTGCCATACTGGTCAGTAGCAGGTGTCGGGGTCTCAACAATCACAGGAGTTGGAGTCGATGATACTGGTGAAGAGATGCTTTTTATTTTGCTTACAAAAGTTAAATGTGAATCTACCATTTTTTTCAGCATATTTTTTCCCTTGAGAGTTTTTCCATTTTTCACAATTTTCCTAATGCTAAATAAAAACACATATCCAAAGCTTATGACTTCTAGAGTTTCTAACAAGTTGCAAAAATACTAAGTAAAAAGCTGTTGAGAAAGAGAAAGCTTCTGAGATGTCAGTCTGCTCAACATGATCGCCCCGCAGAAGAGCCAAGCGGGCTCGAAAATTTGGCTAGCGTTATTAATTCATTTCATCAACTCAATTCAAAATTCTTTATATTGTTTTTCAACTTTTTTGGTGTATTTGATTAGTTGCCGGTGGACAGTCATCTTAATTTTAAGACACTTTTTGCAAAATGATGTTTGACAGTATGGTGAGTATTGAATGCTAAAATAAATCAAGAGAAATTAAAGAAATAAAGTAACAATATTATCCTTCTTCTTCAGATTCTAAATTCTACTTCACAGCAAATCAAAAATGATGGAATGGAGCCACTCTTCATTCACTTACAATGTACAGGTTTTGTTTTTCATTTGGAAGTTATATTTACCTGAACAATCACACATGTAGCGGATTTTGTAATCTTTGCAGTGGGCAGCCAAGAGTAAATCATTAAAGCATTTCAAGCCATCCTCAAGTGTGCACTCTGCTTCACCTGCTGTACTGTAGTCAGCTGATGTGTCCACCAAAACACAGTCTATGTCTGTAACTGTTCCTCCTGGACAGAACAGTGACATTTGATCTTTTGTCATTTTCTCAAAATCCCCACTTGTGCCAACAGGGTTAACATTATTTATCCATGATGACCACCCCGTGACACAAACACCAGATGGGGTATTGGATACAGAAGAAGAAGGTGAAACAGTAGAGACTCCTGGTGCTAGTGTAGATGTGGAAGAGCCTGAAGGTCCTGATGTTGAAACCCCAGGAATTCCAGTTTGTCCCGAAGAGGGGATGGTAGGTCCTGTAGATGCTGATGATGTACCTCCAGGAATTCCAGTTTGTCCTGTTGAGGGGGTTGTAGGTCCTGTAGATACTGATGGTGTAACCCCAGGAATTCCAGTTTGTCCTGATGAGGGGGTGATAGGTCCTGTAGGTACTGGTGTGGAAATTCCAGGGACTCCAGTTTGTCCTGATGAGGGGCCAGTAGGTCCTGTAGATATTGATGGTGTAACCCCAGGAATTCCAGTTTGTCCTGATGAGGGGCCAGTAGGTCCTGTAGGTGCTGGTGTGGAAACTCCAGGGACTCCAGTTTGTCCTGATGAGGGGCCAGTAGGTCCTGTAGATGCTGATGGTGTAACCCCAGGAATTCCAGTTTGTCCTGATGAGGGGGTGATAGGTCCTGTAGGTGCTGGTGTGGAAACTCCAGGGACTCCAGTCTGTCCTGATGAGGGGGTAGAAGGTCCTGGAGATCCTGAGGGAGAAGGAATTCCTGGTGCTGGAGTTGTAAATACCGATGCTGGTGGAGTTGCCAAGGGACTGCATGTAAGAGCATCAACTCTCATTCCGATCGTTGTGTGATAATTGACTGGATAAATGCGCACCATTGATGCAATGACTTCTCTGTCAAAGTACCCTTTAACCAAAGTGTTGCTGTCAGAATTGCCAGTAAATACTTTGGGGTTTGTATCTGCGCTGTCTACATAAGGAATATAGTTAACACCATCTATAGAGGTTGATACAGTGTAGCTGGTTACCCAAGTTTGGGAATCAGGTTGCCCTTGTGTGGCAATACCAGTAATGAATAATATATCCTTAAAATCAATTGTGATGTAAGGAGTTGAGTCTGACTGTCTGTAAAAGAAATGATTAATATATGCTTTGTTAATATGCACAAATGATAAATGGATTGCTTTATGATAGGATGAATATTTCATCACCAGAATTATTACTCATGTGGAGATGAGAACAGACAAATTAACTTCTTTAGGTAATATTTACTCTTCAAACTGTCTATCATTTGTCATATGCAGTTCCTTTGATCTTCACTTTGATCCTCATCCAAAACAATGCTGTACGGTAATGTGATCTTATGTGTTTTGTTTGATGTTATGAGATGATCTGATAAAAAGATCATGATAGGACAGGACGGGAATGAACAGGATATGAAAGGATAGAATAGAACAGAACAGAATATGATATGATAAGATAAGATAGGATAGAATATGATGGATAGGGTAGAATAGGATAAGATAGGATGTGGTAAGGCAGTGTACAGTAGAGAAGAATAGGGTAGGGATGGATAGGATAGAATATGATAGAATAGGATAGGGTAGAACAGGATAGGATAGGATAAGATGTGGTAAGGTAGTGTACGGTAGAGTAGAATAGGGCAGGGTTAGATAGGATAAGATGGGATAATATAGGATAGGCTAGGATAGGATAAATGGGATAGGATAGGATGGGATGTGACAGGATGGGATATGATAAGACACAATGGGATACGATAGGATAGGATACAATATAATTTGATATGATGCGATGCGATATGATATGACATGATATGCTGGATATAACAGAAAAGAACAGGACAGAATGATATGATGTTTCTCTACAATAGATAACCTGAGGTAGGTAAAGGTAGATGACATGCAACTTGCAACTTGATCAAATAAGAACATAATCTTTTCATTTAGAATGCATGGAGTTTCTGTCTTTAAGAGAACCTCTTAACCTTCTCACACCAGACCATGGTGCATCTCCCACAACATTTCAGGTGTGTTTTTGTTGTTGATGTTATGTTTGCTTTTATCCCTTTCTTCAAATTGAGCAATGGGAGATCACTGTCCCAGCCCTATTACTTCCCTTTGCCAGACAAAAGAGGTGTTGAGCAAGCAGGGTAAAAAAAAAGAAAAAAATCCTTTTACTTCGTGTCATTCGAAAGACTGATCACCAAAAAATTTGATAAAATTATAACAATAAGAGAAAAACGTTCCCTTTATACCATAATGTTTTCTGAATTGTTCATGGTATATCTTTCCACCACGGGGCAGAAATTTGATTTTTTTTGTTCTCTTTACACTGCTTGTTCAACACCTGTTTTGTGTGGCAATGTAAAGTAATAGGGTTGGGCACAACAATCTCCAATTAGAGAAGTATAATTATGAAAACTGTCTAGGCTTTGTGTCATTAAATACATTGTATAAACAGAACTTCCTCAGCATGATCCCCATTGGGTGATTATGAAAAGAGCATATGTAAATTAAATGATATTTCAACTGAGAGCCAATGATTTTTATTGGACCTTTGTTAATGGTTTTATTGTAAAGGGTTAGTCACCCCATTGACAAAAAGCATGGCTGAATGATTGACATTCACTGTGACTGACAGTTATGCAATCCTTTGCCCACTAAGTTCTAAATCAAAATATTATGATGATTTAAAAAAACATAGATCTGTTGCTTTTTTTATCAACAGAAAGCCAGTGGGTGATACTGTAATGACTGCTGTATATTATTTGCTGGCTTTGTAGATATGAATTAAAAGTAAGAAAATAACAACAGCAATGGGTAACTGTTATTTTTGAGCTAACTTTCTGTTGTATTTACATCCTAAAAGCCATTTTATAACTGTTTTAATGATTCAATATCTTGCTTACAATTATATAGGAATAAAATATCAATATATCCATTCTATGTTTCAAGTAATATAGATGAATGAGAATTCACCGATTTCTTGTGACATGAGATACGATTTCATAGAGAAAATAATGAATGATCATGACATATCTCCTATTTGCAGCTCCAGTCATTTCAATTATGAGTACTTTGTCTCAGGGCATAATGATGATTATGTGCCATAAATTCATGTCCAGTTTGTTTCTCTTGTGACTTTCGAGAGACATAGTAATTTCCAATTACCAAGCAAAGTCCCACCCATCTTGGCTCATATGTTATGAACTATAGGGTTTACTGAATCAAGAATTCTAAAATTTGGGATTTTTCTTCCTCTTGACATTGTCGTATTCATATATCATGTATTTCTACTGTGACTACACTAGAAAATATTACATTTATATGAAACAAATCTGGAAAGGCTTTCAAGTACCATCAAAGCACCCAAACTTTCAGAATAAAACCTTGAAAATAGCAGTTAATTCTGCAGTATTTTTTAAGAGCCACATATCCTTTTTAATGAGGATGTGTTAGGAATGACCTTAAGAGGAAGACAAATTAACGGTTTTCAACTTAGAATTTTAATTTTCTCAAACTGTCTTGGGCAGAATGTATGGGGTAAAGACTGCAATGTGGATGTATGTAAGCATAATTCTCACAGACTGGCACAAATTGAGGTTTCTGAAGTCTTGTTTGAAGTAAGACACAATTTGTTAGCATCTGTAACACTTTATCTGATGTTCCTTACTCTGGCCTTCTGCAACAATGTTCTTTCTGTATTATCAGAGAGAAATATTTTTGTTCCAATACAAAATATAAAGAACAGGTCCATTATTAACTAACTCGTCTCATCATCTGAGAGCTACACAGAAATTCCCTATTGCCTTTGAATACTTTACTTCATAACCATACATATCAATATTGAGGCTATCTATGTTTCTGTCTTTTGCATGATCAAGCCATTTCTATTTTCTGTGATTAATAATCTTCGTTTATGTCTTTATTAACATTGAATATCATAATAAACAACCTCTATTGTATACAAATTTGAAGAGTTATGATGCATTATAATATCTGGTTTTACAAAAATGTTCCAAAATAACAATGGTGTGCCTTTTATTAATCAATCTTCACAAAATATTATCAAATATTCCAGAAATACAACTGTCTCCCACATAAATGGAAAAAAAAATCAAGATTAGTTCTCTTTGGGTTATCAATAGTGATCTATGCACTGAATGAACTCCTTTCAGTCCAAGGAACCAGTCAATAAATTTATAACCTGGTGTGGTCAACTGAGATGTTATCGTTAATAATCAAAATCAAATGAACTCATAACATTTGGATATTAAGGTTATAAGAGAAAATGTCTGTCTCTTCTAGTGTAGTAGCAACTAAAAAAAAAAAAAAGATGTAACTGATTTAAGTACAATGTTAATGAAAGCCTGATATGCTATGATGGACTCTTCTGTTGAGAAATTATTGTGAAGTTAAACCTCAATCACAACTGCACTATCTGCAAGTTGTCAAAAGTGCTGAATGAGAAGAAACGAATAGGTTTGCATATTGCACTGGTGTTACAAAGTAATGCTTACATTTGGAAGGTTCTGGATATCTAGCAATACTCAAGTGATATATCTCCGTTCTTTTCCTAATCTAGTCATGAATAGTAACATTAAAAAATTCTCCTTTATATCATAATTTCATAAAGTATTTAATGATCACCTGTCTTTTTATTCTTTTTAAGCCCATGCATATGCTTCTCTGCATTTTCTTCTATTACTCAATAACACACAGAAATCCAGTTTGCTGATGGTGGCACTGCGCTTAAATATTCATCACATTAATTTCCTGGCTGATTGAGACTTCTTTTTTCACAATTTGTCTTACCATGGGAGTTTTTTTTTTTTAAAGTTCTGTCCATGATAATATAATGTAAACATTAGATTATTATAGCGTGATAATGATTAACAGAGAAAAACAGTTTCATCCTTTTTCATATGAAAATATGAGGGTTTTTCTCAAAAGAAACTATTTCTTTGTTTGCTTTTGCCTTCTTTTGTTTTTTAAGTTCTATATCAATTGCCAGGTGCCAAAATACCAAAATTATCCCATACGTTATCTCCCCAAAGCTGCTCTTTTCCAACAATGTTTATAACGCAATGATCTTTTCTTTCTGAAATGTAATCTCCATAGAGCCAGCAATTCCTGCTAATAATTTTTCAGCAAATAAAATGAACTATGTAATCTGCAGCATTTATAAGTATCTTTGCATACCTGGTGCAGATGTAATGTTGTCTATAAGACAGTAAACCTTCTGGATTTTATCTTGTTTTGTTTGTACCATAGATGAATGTTGTAACTCCTGGCCATTTCTTAATATATCTTCATGATTAGTCACAGAGTACTATGTCACTATTTTCTCTAATATTTAAGAAGGAAGACTATTTCAAACTAGCTATTTTTATCATTTTCTGGTTTCAGCGATTTCTTGATTAGTTCATATTATGTGGATATCCTATGGACAATGAGAGATAAAGGAAGAAAAGCTTAATATTTCCTACTTGCAGCACTGGAGTAAGGTTTCTTGTAAAATTATGGTGCATGTATATCTTTCAAAAGTTATGTTTTCTTATGTCATGAAAATATTAGAATAATACCAGTCTATCTGATATTTCCCATTATGAGGAGAAAAGGTTTGCTGTGATGTCTCTGTCCAATATAGAAAATCCTATTACTTCCTTTTCTTACCTTCAATTTTGATTTTTTTAAGATTCAGACTACACTGTTTGCTCCAGACTAAATGTCACTGACAAAAATGATAACCATATATATTGGATTGAAAAATTGCATTCCATCACAGTCTTTACATCATCTGAGGGGTGATTCCTTTCAGGTTCTTTTAAGTCATATACAGCAAGGATACCAATGTCCTCTACAAGGTAGACATGATTTCCTTTTCACTGAATACGATGATAACTTTTGTAGTGAACTACTGAGAAAGTGTTCATATTTGTTATAAAGGGTGGCGCAAAAGTCACTGAGCCCACATTTACCGAAAAATGCCCATCACATATCTATCACAGCATGAGTGTGAGATCAGCTGATCAAATAAACACTAGTGGAATAGTTTTCAGATTTCTTTTATCAGTTCCAGTAAATGGTTTGGTGACTTTTGTGCCACCCAGTAATGTTCACATATCTGTGCTACAATCTTGTAAGCTGTCTCTGTGCCAGTAGCATCAGAAATTAATCCAGGACAAGGGTTTTCTATCTTAATTGTGTCATTTTTTTGCGCTGTGATGTCATGCTGTGATGATACTCATCCACTACTTTTTTCAGCATAGCTTTGACTAGATTCAATTTGTTCATCTAGTAGATTTTGTTTTAACCAACATTTCTCATATCTATATCTATTTTAGCAATGCTAAAATTAAAATTCTTGCACTTGAGAATTTTGATTGTTGCTGCAAGTGACATATTTCATCTTTCATAATTATTTCCAGTTCATGTCACAGCTGTTCTACAACTAATGGGAGATAATTTTGGCCAGGCTTATTACTTCTCTTTGCAAGACACAAGAGGTGTTGAACAAGCAATGTACGGGAGAAAAAAAAATCACTTTATTTCTTGTCCAGACTGATCAGAAAAAAAAATCAATGAAATGATTATGATGACAATAAAACATGTTTCTTGTACATGTACCATGAATTTTTCAGAATTTTAAATGGTATAAGTTTCAAGCAAAGAGTGTAAAAGTGATTTTTGTCTTCTTTACACTGCTTGTTCAACAACATTTGTCTCCGGCAAAGGGATATAATTGGACTAATCAAAATGATCTCCCAGTGTAGATAAGGAATAAAATATTGTGCTAGAATTATTTTGTTTAGCAGTGCATAATAATGTATTAGTCGTGTTTACCTATTATTTACATTTTGACATAACTTAATACTTCATTACTTTGACAGGTGTGTGACTTCTTTTATATTTATTATGAATGGTAGATATGTTTAGCAGTTTAACCTCACTCTCACTAGTAGATCACAGTCATTTTGTCATCATATCATCATCACTTTAAATTAAACACATCTCCTGTTCTCATACCTAACAACACTCATAGCCAACAACATTCAGCTCCACCCCTCCCCATTCACACAAAGGAGTCTAAAGAGTCTAACCTGGGACGCCAAGCACCCCCATTAGAAGGCCCTGAGTGTGTGTTGAACAGTCGAGCTTGGTGAGCTTCATAAGCAACGCTCTGCGAAGAAGATGCTGAAAACTGGTCATTTCCAGCTACGTCCTTGCTGAATAATCCCAACAATTCATCACACACTGCAGGAGAGGAGAGAGAGAATCATTAGCTCGGAGAAGATGTGGAGATCATGCTCGCACACACTGCTTCTTCAACATGGACTCAACCCACCTTGAGTGAGACTGCCCATCTGAAAGATGCCAGCTTATAGTGATGTTGATGGCTGAAATGATGTTGATGGCTGATATTGCTCCATATTAAAAAGGGCCATTGAGCTTGAGAAACCAAACTATACACAGCCCTTCAAAGACAAGGGTAATGTTAGCAGCCATTAACACCATTCAAATCTCACTCAGATGGATGGAATCCATGTTGAAGCTGCAGTCATCATCAATTTCACTGTGACTAACTCATGTGATTCTTCACCACAAATATTAACAAATGACAAAAGAAAAGTCATGCTGCAAAATTGTTCCTTTAATGTTAAAGAAGTATATAAACAAGAGTTACAAAATTGTTTGTCTACATTGCTACAATGAAAGTTCAAAATCTGTCGTAAAATAGGGATGTGACAAATAATATGTGAACGCTTACTGTTGTTCAATAAATGATTCATAGCACAGTATTCTGAAAATGCTATTTCATTTGTACTTTCTCTCTTTGATTTACTTAAATCTGTTTCAGCGTCGGCGTCGGCGACGTCCAGCCATACCTGGGGGTGTTGTTCTCTGTCCTGGAAGGTCAGTTGTGATGACAAACTGACCAGTACCTGGCGTGGTCTGGTCAGTGACTGATGTTCCATCACAGCTTCCACCAAATGAGATATGCTCCAGAGCGCCGCTTCGACAAATGCTGAAAAATAATCAAAGAAAGTTGTTATGCAGCTAAGGACAAATGTGAATTTTTTCTCTAAGTGTTTCCTTGTCCGTCTTAATGTTTAATATTAAACAATTATTTCACATCAATTGAGGCAAAATTATATGATGCTTACAAACTGCGCTATCTGAAATATGAATATATATAACTACATTTGAATTGAAGTCATTTCAGTTGATCTTCAGTTGAGTATAAGACGTTTCGAGAAGCCTGAGCCTATATATGATCATTCATGAGTTAGACATGTACTCCACCAAAAATGTTTTCCGGATTCTCTGATAGCTGACTTTCATTAATGAATCATGCTTCATACTCTGAACTCACACATATAATGCAGCTGTATTTTGAACTAACAGGAAGTCAGATGTTGTTTTTTAAAAGTCTTTCAAAAACAGCAAAAAAGTTAATTGGCTTTGTCCTTATACTCATTGTATAAACTTAGAGAGAAATAAAATTTTGTAAGTACCAGATTTCACATTCAGTTTTGCAGACAGTAGGATCTGCAATTTGCTCCCCTTCATAGTATTTCTTGCCATTTATGTCACAGGCAGCAGTCTCACACAGGGTCTCAGGAATGCATGTTACTGGATCCTCCATTGAATCATAGACCTGCAGATAAATTCCATAAAACAAAAAGTAATACCTGGCTGTCTTACCATGGGTGGGAGAGCAGAAAAATACAATTTTTTGATGCCTGGTATTAAAATTGTGTTGTGATAGATCAAGAACTAGACAAAAGTCATTTTAATAATCACGGCAAGAGAACAAACTAAGTTAATTGCACAAAAATATGTCTGCAAACATAGAGCATAATAAATTATAAACTTAAAGGTCTGTCAAAATGAATCTTATAGTGGCACTAGCATAAATAGTCAAGTATATCTCACCTGTCCAGGTGGACATGGGTGTAGATCACAGCCTTCAAAGCAAAGGCCTTGATCACCTTCACAACTCTTGGCTATTCTGCTGTAATCCAGTCTGTTTTCACATGTCTTCTTAGGACATAGAGACATGCAAGGATTGAATGTCTCACATTCCTCACATTGTATGGCTGTAACAGAAATGACACAATTACAGATCCTCTGGCCTTGGTAGAACTATGCTACAAACAAAGTGACAGAAAAGATGGACTGACAAACTTCAGTAATGGACAAAGCAACATTTGGGGATGCCCAGATAGAGTTAAGGGCTAAGAAGAAGAAAAGCATTTTTCACTGCAAAGCTATTAATTTTCAGCTTCAAGTATAACAATGTTCTTGCAATTTTATATTTTAAAAAAATGGCGTATTTGAACTATTGAAAATTCAGATGTATTAATCAATGAAATATTCATGAGTAGGTCCTGTTCTCCCTGAAATTTTCAATAATTCTCAGAGAATCATTAATTCTGAACTCTATCATATCTCATAAACAGATGTATCTGAATTATGCAATATTCATTAATCAGGGAAATCTGAATATAACTAACTGCATGGAGACACTGGAATAATTGAGGTAAATTCTACTTTTCTATACTTACGGCACAAGTCATTGCTTCTCCATTGTATGGGCCTTCCCTTCACAGCACACTCATGGGCATAGGCAGCAATAGCTGTGCAAAAGCACTCACAGTCTCCTCCAAGATCACATCCACAGGCATCGTACTCACATCTGTTGATGGAAAACCATGGAGATAAGACACATAGTCCATGCAGATGTTTTATACATGGATAAATCTTAATGTTAACATGACATTGCCATAACACCTACTCTTGTCACAGCAAAGAAACAAAAACATAATATGGTAGAAAAATCAGAGAAGCTATTCATTAAACTTACTATAGAGTGAACAAATGAATGATTCCCTATGGGAGGCAAAATTTTTGGTCATTAGATTTAAATATACACTAGTTTGTTGGGAGAGTTGTTTCATTTATTAATGTCTTAAATGGTTTTGGAAAAGCAAATAATGAACTATGAACTCCAGAACTATTTGTGGCCTTACAAAGATTTTTTTTTATGTAAAACATTTTTCTTTTATTTTCACCATTGTTCAGGAGAGTTCACCGCTTCGTTTTTTTTTCAAGTCCACATTCACTGCGGAACCAGACAGTTTCAACTTTCTTGGCTTGAAATCAACAAGTAGGAAACTGCTCTGAGCCATAGCTTTTGAGAAGAGTTCAGCAGATTTGAATTTGGTGGTACAATTTCAAATTAAACTGTTTAATATTACTGTCACAATTTATATCAAAGAAAACTAGTGCAACGATTATGTTATGCAAGCTAGATTTTGAAATAGCTGATATCTAGTCATAAATCTACTTTTACACACATTGGACAAACTAAGATGCTGTATGATAATTAGAACTTACCGCCATAATGCATAAAAAATTCAGGTAGACCAATCTTCTTAATATGACTACAAATTACCGTTTCATGAAAGGTGCCTGATCAACAAGCGCATGGCAAGGCTGAAACAAATCAGAATTCAGAACTGAACATCTCATTTGTGCCCAGGACTTTCTCTGTGGGTTAGTCTGGCATGTGTCTGTAACCTCTTGAGATGGAGGGCAAGAGCTCTGGACCTTCCAGCTGTCTGCGAAGGTTGTGGGCAGTGAAACAGGGGATCCACCAGTGCTAGGTATTAAGTCATCAGTGTCATCTCGATTGAAATTACCACAGAGTCCTTCAACCTACAGGCCCAACAAAATATTGACATGAATCAATATTGCTACGAAATCTGCATTGCCTAAATAAAGTAGACATAACACACTTATTAAGAAAGTCTTTGATGATAACTGAGCAATTCATATTTACCTGCACAACAATAACATTTATGTTCTCATAGTGGTAAGATCTTTGCATCATCACAATTTTTTTCATTGCATGCAAAAAGTGGAACTCATTCTACTTCCAATAAGAAACTATATCAATGTTTTTGTCAACACATAAGGCTGGATGAGATCTATTAATAAAGCAGATCAATAACATGTACAGTTTTCATTACTTACGAGCTGCATATGGTCAGTAGACACTCGGACATAGACTCTAGTTTGTTTATCCCAAACAAGAGTGACGCCAAATGGAGTAGTGATGTGGACCATATCTCCGACATTCTGCACAGTGAAGGGAGAACCTGCTTCGGCAATCACTGATTGACCTGCAAATAACTGGTTAATTTCTAGTTTCTTCTTCTTAAAGTATTTGCTAGATCAACAAAGATATTAATTCTCAACATTTTTTTTCTATTAACACAGAATTTAAAATGTTACTAAAGCATGATGCAATTTTCATTGTTCATATTTTCTTTTCGTACTGTGACACAGAAGCCTAGTTAAAGTGATCAGTTTAATAATCAGCTAAACCTCAAATTCTTAAGTCAGTGTTCAAGCTATGCTAGGCTTGTCATTTGTTCCTTTTCATTCCAAAAGTGAAGGTAAGTTTCACCTTGGGACTTTTGACGATACTCCTATCCAACTAAGACCCATTTATGATAGCTGATTAAGATTGACACAGTTAAATATAGCTTATTTACGTCTCTTCTGTAATCCCAGAGATGAAGTAAAATCCCCAAAATTTGTTTACCTTGTAGGAGAATAGAAAGATTTAGGGAGTTAAAGTTTAAAAGATTTAATCACAGGCAAGAGAAGACAGTGTAATGCACATACATTTTCAGTCTGCATATGGCTGATAATGTCTGAAATTTATTTGGAATGCTCAATGGCCATGGATTAGAGGCCTGAGAAAAACATCTTACATGGGGGGGACACTTTCTTCATTTCTGGTCATGTTTTCCTATTTGATGTTTTTTTTATAATGTTACTGACCTTTCTGCAAAAGCCATGTGCAAAATTGTTTTACTGTTGAGCATAACCTTGGCATCATCATCATATGGGAAACAGAAAAGTCTATGTTATGGATCTTTCTCTGTGTGAAGGGGCCTGGCTATATTTCAGTTGAAGAATTTTCAAAGAATTTTCTGCTTTGTGCCTTTATGGATTCATAGTCCATATTATACATGCATGCTGTTGGATGGACTCTGCATGCTACCAATATATTTATCCAATCTAATACATTTCTATTGAAGTTTAAACTAAGTTCTTAAGCTTTTCTTAGGGAAATGCTAAATCAACTTAAGCATGCAACGATGCAAAAGATCATTAAAATAGATTACCTCGATTAAGTTCAAGCTTGTAGTACGAACTGGTTCTTGCCTCACCAACTGAGAACACAAGTTGTTTGAAACATGTCACACCTGATGTGCCACATTGACTGTTACGAGTGGTAATCGAAAATTTGTAAGGATTGTTTGCGGTTGATCTAGCCAAGACATAATCACAAGTCCCCTGGAACTCAAATGGGTGACCATCAAAGCTTGTATAGTGAGACTCTCCATAAGAACTGCAGGTTGCTGGGCAGTCATTCTGTGTGCATTGCCAGCGGTGTCCAACACAAGTACTGGTGGAATACAAAGGAATGTCAGATATAAATTTTAAAGGTGTAAGAAATAATCCCAAATACGGTGATGCTCGAACAAAATAATGTGAAAGAGGACGAGTGATATAATTTATCATTTCTTCTGCTGTTTTTTAGATGATGTGAGACAAATTATATCACAATATCACAGATATGATATATGTAGCTAATATATCCACAATTAAAATAAGGCAAGGGAGGAGAAAGATATGCAATAAATTTTGATTTTTTTTTCTAATACTGAATGTTTGTAAGTACCTTGAATTTTTACAGCTGGTTTGAGATGTATAGTTTCTTTTCTTCTTTTTTTTTCATTTAACATGCCTGCTCAGAGTTATTATGAATACAATTCAGTCAAAATCTTCATTTATTGACAGTCACCATAATGATGAAAATGCTATGGGAGAATTCCAGCTCTTAAAGCAAAAATTTTGAGCTTCAGTGTATCTCCTAAAAAAGTGAAGACTTTTAGCATTGCTATCCATGACACCATTGTCAAATGTATCTGGGAAGAGGATACTTCATTTCTGAACAAATCGTTTCTGGTTTTGGAAAAGAGACCTGTAAATAAAAATACTTATGAGTTTTGGATTGACAGATTATATTATTATTTTACTTACCACTGGTTGCAATCTTGCACATATGATTCCCCATCATAATATGTCTTTCCGGCATGGCTGCATGGGCACTGTGTGGCATTGATGCAATTTTTTCCAACAAAAACATAGCCTGGTATACATTCACAGCCATCTCCACAGACTGAATTGTCACAGGTTGGAGGATGCTGCATGTTTTCACAGGTCACTGGACAATTTGACATACACTCTGTATATACAGTGTTTGCAGGACAGAGAGGCGGGATACTATTCAGAGCAGGTATATCTGAGGTGCTAATCTGACTACAAGTAAACTTGGCATCCTCACAGACACTGTGAACAAAAAATATCTGGCATTTTTACAAACATTTTAGAATAAAGTTTTCATCTTTCCTCTCTGTCTGACTCCAACGTGGCCAATTAACAATTTTATTTTAAAATTTACTGTAACAAAACAGAATATTTGGACTCAAGGATTTTTACTTATAAAGTTTAGATCCTGGTACTCATGTCAAGACAGCATCTTGGTAAAAACTGTCCATGCCACACAATATAAACAAGAAAACAGTGGTGTTTCTCTTATAAAGATATACTAAGAAGATTATGTATCAAATTATCATTTTAGGATGGCTAAAAACATCATTACAATCTATTACATGATCACTGCGCAGTTTAATAATATATGACAGCAAGGCAAAAGTATTTCTTTCCAACATATTCTGCCTGTGAAAGCATAATTTTCTCTTAATCAAGAAACAATTTTTCTGCCACTGATAAGCGCTAGTATCTTCTAACTGTCATCCTGAAGGCAAAAGAAAAAAGGCAAAAAAATGTCATAAACAAATATGCATTGCCTTCAGACTTGAAATTTAGGATATTCATAAAATTAATATGATACTGTAATGACTAGATATCATTATTTATACATACTATATATATATGTTATATGAAATATTTTCATTTTTTTCTGAGCAAATACTATATTAAGATTTATATTAAGCAATGTAATTAATTTCAAGAGTCATTATAACATAAAAGGACTGCTAATTAATGTTTCACTTAAAGTAAAGACAGGAACAGCCACAGGTAATTACCACTTCAAGTTTCCTTTCAATGTTGTGAAACCTGCAGAATAAACTCGCCCATCAAAGATGCAAGGACAAGCCGAGATTGGCACACACTGTCCATTTTCATCAAGTGTTTGACCATCTGGACAATTACATCCTTCCACACATTTGGCATCACACAAATTATCTTCATTCAAGGCAATATCATTGCAGGTTCTCTCACATGGCCTGCCACACACTTTGTATTCTTGTCCAGCTGGGCACTGAATCACTGAAATATACGGAAACAGAATGACAATGACAGTTTGCAAACTTCTGGAGTCACAGAACTATGGATATGCTGAATACTTTTGCCACAGTCTTATTGAGGATTAAAATATTTATCACACTGATCTTCACTTTCAGACATAATTCTTCTTTAAATCTGAAAACTTTATTTTACACTTTTCATTCAAAAGAAAATGAAGACTGGAATGAAGTTTATTTGGAACCATCATATTTTTCCTAACAAGTTCTCTCTATTTAACAAAAAAAAAGAATATTGGAAACAATGACGACCACTCTGAATTTCACATCAAAAGTTTGCAGTAACAGTGTCTATTTAGATAGCTTACTGCACTCAGTGATTTGAAGTCGCCAGTTGATTTTCTCTCCTGCAGCAGCGCATGTATCTGCGTAGCTGCCAATGTTGGGGCACATGCAGTCTTTCATATTGTCAATGCAGGAACATAAATCATAGACACAGTCGTCAATGAAGGGCTGAACTGCCACCTTGCTATGACAGGCTGCAAAAAGAAAAACAAAACAAAAAAAAACAGAATGTCGCAGAATGTCCTCATTTTTTCTGTTTATTATTTCTGTGGATGAGATACAACTGGGCTACTTTGTGCAGCTCCATATTGCACCCTCTTCCATCCTTATTATTTAATGAGTGCTTCTTGTAAGATTCTTATTTAGATTATAAGTTAAAGTAAAATGAAGAACTATAATCCAGTCTTAGTAATCAAATAATTTATACCATTACTAATGATTATTTACATGAGAATATTTTTATAGTTGCAGATTTAAGCTGTCACAACAAGAGTCCTACCTGAAATTAAACGTCCCCACTTTGCAGTTAATATATTATACAGACCGTATCTATTTTTTAAAATTCTATCTATTTGCAAGATTGTTTCTTCTATAGCTTTTATATATACACTTTATTTTATTGCTTAAGTTCTTCAAGATGTAGATCACAAGTTGATTAATTAAGGAACTCCTTTCAATATCAGCGTCATTCTCATCTGCATTTACCTTGGAAAATGTTGCTGTTGAGTTGATTACACAGAGCCTCAGCTTCATTTTTCTTTGTTGGATCGAGATCACAGGGGCTAGGAACAATTGTTTCTGGCATGTCAGCACAGGATGACTCTGTCTTCCACTGATTACCGAATGCATTTGGATTTGCCTCAAAAGTGCCGGCAGGATTAATATATTCATTATTTTGATTTCCATCAAATGTACCACACATGCCAATCGTATTGCCAAAATATGATGTTGGAGCTTTGATGTAGGCCCTTGTTCGTCCATCCCACAAAACAGTAAAGCCATTGTCAAGAACAGCCTGATAAAATGACAAAATAAAAGAAGTTCTCAACAGTAAAAATAAAAATAAAAATCCATGATATAAGTTCTATCTTCTGAAAGAAGAAGAAAAGTTAATTTTGTTCCATTTCAGTTTGAAAGAACGGAACTTTCTACAGTTCGGTGCATGATCTCTTCAGAACATGACCAGTCTCATCCATATCATAAACTTTAGGTAAATGATTTCCAGTTCAGTGATTGAATTTTAAGGGGAAACACACTTGTGTGAAAAATTGATGAATAATAATTTGTTCCAAGAGCGTTTAAATTTACATCGAAAAAGATGAAAAAGAAAGAATCTGGACTGAGAGCAAGTCTTCCAATTCAGTACCTGCATGAAAAGGGATGAGACCATGGAGATTTTGATTCCTGGAGCTTCATAGGGCAAAACTGTGATCTCACGACCATTGATGAACAGCTGATGATTGTGGTCCAGTTTGATGTTCAGCCCATTCATGTCTATTGTGATTGACTTTGTGCAGGATGCATGTCCTTCTCCACACTGAACATTGTCAGTAATGATGCTAAAGTCTTGGTCTTTCACCAGATAATAAGAGCAAGTTCCCATGAAGTTGTAACGTAAGCCGTCAAAAGTTTCGTAATGGGGATCTCCAGTGGCTGAGCAAGTTTTTTCACAGCTATCATGAGTACAGGACCAATCTCCCTGTTGACAGGTACTGTAGAAGAGAAAATGACCACAAATCACAAAATGACTACTTATTATAGTTATATTCTGGATTAAATTTAATCAAATAAGAATGATATTATAACACATAAGCTTATATATTTGCCTATCCCATTAAAAGGCACACAAAAATCTCAGTTTACATGCTCCTAGACTTACAATGTAAAGCATCTTTTTTTAAAAGATTTCATGAGCAAGAAATTTCTACGGCTATTCACTATGATCTAGGTTTACATTATAAGAGTAGATCCTCACCAGTTGTTGCACAACTCTTTGACAACAGCTCCTTGGAAATAATCTTTGCCTTCATGGACACATGGACACTGGCCTGGCATGATGCAATAACCTTTGTACAAAAGTTTCCCATCTGGACAGAAGCAGCCGTCTATGCAGCCTGTGCCTGTACATGTTGGATTTTTGTTGTAGCAGTCGGCCGCACAAGAACTGCCACATTCTTTGTACACCTTCCCATTTGGGCAACTGATTTCTGAAATAAAGTCAAAGCTGCTTATTATTTTTAATTCATTATTCAAAGCATGCGTACATATTACATTCATGATGTGACGTGTTTGAAAAATATTTTTTTTTCCTTTTCTTTTAGGTATTATTATTATCATTATTTTATTTTTGTTTAGGATGTCATCAAGACATACACCTCTCATAATTCTCACGAATTTAGAAAAATAAACAGCTCTATTGTTAAGTTACTGACCACAGCGATTTGCAGTTCTCCAAGAAAGCGTCACCCCTTTGTCCATACAGGCACGAGAATAGGCCTCCATTGCCCCACAGTTGCAAGAGTCAGTGCCATCATCACAGCAGTCAGTTTTACACGTTTCGAAATAATCAGCTGGATTGACGACCTGGCAAAACCAATAGAATAAAAGAGTTGAAAATATAACCAATAATAATAATAGTAATACATATTAAATGAAACATGTGACATACATACCATACGTTTTCAATTTAAAGGTCAAAATCAGTTGTGACTGTCAATTTCTCACTTAGCAACCAAACTGTGAGAGGTAGCTATTGACATGGGTGATGTAAGTTTTACTTTCATTTTACTTTTATTAGAATAAATTACATTCACGTTTATTTTCCATTATAAAATTTGAGTGGCAAAGAGAGTTTGAGCAAGTTGACAACACCAGGATGACATACAGTAACACCTGGGCTTACGCTAACAACATGGTACCAAGTTATGAACTTTTTTGTTTTCTATTGCAAACCCAATGACATGACAAGAGCTCAACGTCTACTGAGGAATAAACTGTTTGCAATCAGATGGTGTGAAGGATAAACATGAAGTCAATGGAGATCGAATGCTGAGAAGCAGAAAATAAATTCTTAGTGGAGACCGCAAGTGAGCGGATGCATAATTGAGACAAAAATTGAGACCCACCACTGTGGATCGTTGAAAAAAATCAGCATTTAATTTAATAATTAAAAACACTGGCTGCAATCTTATGTTCTTCCCTATAGTCATAGCACGTGCTATTATCTGCTTTAATTCCAGAGGAGCAGATCAGCAATTTTGTAAGAGAATGCTAAGGAATAGTTGTGTAGCTGATGAAAGATCTCTTTCCGGGGATGAAAGTTATGCCATATTATGCTTATACTTATACCTATCTATGAGAAAGCAATTTTATGGGGGTGGGTGGGGGATAGGAGTGGGGGGAGGGGGGGGGGGGAGGGGGGAGTAGAGCTGAAGGATTGGAATATTATCACATAATTTGGCTACATGGCCTGAAATTTCAGTTTATGTTTGCAATAACATTTCAGTCTGAATTTGTCGCAAAGTGCAGGAAGTGACTAGGGAAAAAAAATAACTGAAAAATTACCAAGTGGCAGGCCTTGAAGGCTAGATCAGTTAGCATATCCATACATTTACTATCTGCAAAAGTGACTCGTGTCTGGTCCTGAGCAGCACACCCACCACTTTGTTGAACATCTGGGCAAGCTGAAAAAGTGAGAAGAAAAGCTGTCACCTTAAAATTCACCCACAAAGGTGAGTGCAATTCAATCCTTGTCTGTGTTTGATAGTACTCTGTCAAGAAATGATATTCAAGTCTAAAATAAGGTCAGTTGCTATCATATGCATAAATTTCCTGAGAAAAAAAAGTACACTTTTTTCTTTCATTTCACCCATGCAATAGTGTAAAATCATTTAAATCTATACTGATGTTAATTCCAGTACTGAGAATTTTAAATATCTAACACAACAATCTAGTGCTAAAAAATGACCCTTTGAAAATTTCCCTTAATAGTATTTAAATTACATTTCCACCATGGACTCAAAACTGTCATGGCCTGTGGTGAAAGTTCATCTATTACCCAAGGTACGAACAGATTTAACAGATTTAAGTTACGGAAAAGATAACACTAATTTGATAAGAAGTCTTTTTTGCTTTGCTGTTGTTGTTGTTGTTTTCACTTACAAATACAGTTGAACATCTTAATGACATTTTTCTTGATAAAAACTCTTCATGGCGGATGAAAGAGAGAGAGAGAGAGAGAGCACTCACCAGCATCTCCCGGCAATACTTTCTTCCAGCTAGAGCCAAAGTCTCCATCGTCGGTAGCCTGCTGTCCTGATCGATTTTCAAAATCGTCTGCTGCCATACCATTATAATTGCCGCAAAGACCAGAGACACTGCCCCTCAGACTATCTGACATCTTTTGAAATTAAAAAAAAAAAAAGAAAACAAATGTTAATTACATTCAAAACATGTCGATCACAGTTTGTGTGTCTAGCCTGCTAAGAGGTCTATTTCCAGTGGTCTATGATTTTTTTTTTGTTTAAGATAATGAAATAACGAGAAGTTTCGCCAATTCCATGCAATGAAATTAGATCAGAAAGTGTCGTAGTTAAAGGTTTCAAAAGTTCTGAGAAACTGCAAATTAAATGAGATTACGGTAACTGACAAATGAGAGAATCAATTTAATTGCAAATTTCACGAAAGTATTACTAATTAGCCCATTCACTGTCATTTAACATGTTTTATGTTTATGTTTTATGTTTTTATGTCAGTTAACATGTTTTTATGCTGTGAAATCAATCATAAAGAAGGGGAATTTCTGTGAACAGAAGGGCAGCTTTTTTCAACATTGGGAATATTAGTTCAACAACAGAAGCTCTAGATTAACTTACCTGTGTGAAAACTGATGTTTTTCCATCCCATTTTATACTGTAGCCAAGACTGCTTCGCAGACTCACATAGCTGCTAATCATTTCAAAGATCATGCCATTTTTGAACCCCGGAATGTTCTGAACCTAAAAACGGGTGAAAACAAAATGCAACTATTTATGCCACAGATTTTACTAAAATGAACCTAGATTTCTCCTCAATGCCCGTGCTGGTGAAAGAGATAATTTAATTTTGCATTACATACTAAAGATTTAAAATGTTCTGAATTTCCTATGTATCCATTAGTCCTTGTCATTTTTAAATATTTTTTTTATTTATTTTATTTATTTATTTATTTATTGCATATACTGCATGTATGAGTTGTCTAGAATATGCCGTTAATATCCATCTCAATATCTGGGGAAAATTTTTAACGAAAAAAAAAAGATAAACTTCTAAAATACGCTGTATTGTTTGTCACCAGACCTAAAATTACGTGGACAAATCATAAATGGCTATTGTCCACAACTATCACTTCAAATATATACCAAAAAATGTATAAAAGAAAAAAAAAGAAAAGAAAGAAACGTCAGCTACTCATATCGTTTAATGCATCCAAATTATTATTCTATGAGTCCTTTAAATGGAGTGATTGTGTCTGAGATAGGCCAACATTAACGTTGTTTTATTATTTTCATTAATTACATTAGGCTGTCACATGAGCAGTGGTAATAATGAAAGCTTTATTGAGATTTTCATCTAACTAATTTTCATCTAGCCTGCGAAATGACATTCTTTCAGCAGGCCGTTTTATCTTGAAAAGAAAAATTAACTTTCAAATATCGGCCTCCATGAAAATTATCCCTTGCCACCTTTATTACAAGATAAAGATAAGATAAGAAAGATAAACTTTTTATTTGTCCTCAATAAGGAAATTCCATTGACAGTTGATGGGATAGTATAATATAGAATTATATAAGACACATTCACATTACAGGCAGACATAAATCATCACTCACAGCATTAAAACAGGGCAAGACTAAAGAAACATTGCCTCAGTTTGATAAACGTACCCCTGATGGCGGAAATGAATTTCTGTAACGTTCACAGTTAGTTCTTACATGCAATAAACGTCTAGTTCTTTCGGAATAAATTTATTGTGTATCCTAAATCATGATATCTCATTTTTCCTGCTGGGCACCGCAAATTCCTTAGCGAGCTTGATCACATATTTTTCCCAAATCCAAGGGTGCCAGTCATTTATCTGTCTTGTTCTGAAGCTTCTTATAATATTTTTGTATATATGGATGTGAGTGTATGTTGTATGTATACTGTGGCTCACCAGTTGTGAATCGAATTACATTAAGAGGACAAATACAGTTTAACTTGTCTTACTTTATCTTATCTGACATCACCTTACCTATTTTATCTTTTCTGACGATAACTGACGAAACTGAATGAAAATAATACCTGATTGTTCCACGTTATTTCCGGACCACTTGAGCCGACATGAAGACTTGTCACATCATCACCTTCGTATATTTCAATTGTCCTTGTGCAAGTGCCTCCATTTTGACAACCAGGGGTGTTGGTAATGGTGATCTCAAACTGGTTGGGAGCGTATACGAGAGAAAAGCGACACTGCCCGCCCTGTGAATGCACACGCATAAAAGAAAAATAGAGAGAGAACAAGAAAAATAAGAAAGAAATAAGAATGAACAGAAAGAAAGAACATGACAGAAAAAAGGAGAAAGAGAAAAAGAATAAATTGAAGGAAATAGAGAAAAAAAAGAAGGAAAAAAAGAAAGAAAAAAAGAAAGAAAGAAAGAAAGAAAGAAATCAATCAATGAACAGAAAAAAGAACGAATGTTTATAAAAGAAAGAAAGTGAGAAAAAAGAATCAAAGAACAGAAAGGAGGAATGAATGTAAAAAGAAAGAAAAAGGAAAGGAAAAAAGAAAGAAAAAAGAAAGGAAAAAGAAAGAAAGAAGAAAGAAAGAAAGAGATTTTCATATGAGACTTCCCTTAAGCTGATGCAGGAATCTATCAGAATGTCATTTACAGCATAATCCGATCAATAATGTAATAATAAAAATCAGTATGACAAAATTATTGAACGGAAAACACATTACCTCGAACGTGAACGTCTTGCTATCAAATGTACGAAAGTGACTTGTGCCCCAAGCAGAGCAGATAGCCCCAACACCACTGCTGGCAGGAGTAGCTGAAATAACTAAAAATGCGTTCAAGCAGTTATTCAAAACTCTTTAGAATTATTTGCCTTAAGCTGGATCTATAACAATCATATAATCTCTCGCTCATAGAAACGTAGGCAGGTTTTATTCTTGTTTTATTTCCTCCCAACAGCCTTTGGTTTTCAAAAAAAGCTCACCTTGAATACAAGCTGGGACTTTTGGCGCAATATACAAATGTATAAACAAACCAGAGTTAAATTGAAAAGAAATAGAAAGTTAATTATGTTCTACCTACGTTCCTATGAGAGCGGTCTGCACGAAAGGGAGAACATATAAATATATTTTATATATGCGTTTAACTATAATACCCGCATTCGTTCGCAAAGACTCACAAAGACAAACACGGTTGTATCAGATTTAAAGACAAATTCGTTGTTTAAACGTCAATCAGTGTTGGCCAAGAATCCATAATATGCATTCATTAGCTTTGTTTTATTAGGCTTTCGGCCGAGGTGAAGTTTGTCATTATGAGGTTCTCCTATACACCTCCTATGTCCCGTAGGCCAAAAATAGCATATGGCCAAAAAGTAAAATCGGGCCCTCAGCCTTTATTGTGTTATAATTTTTTAGTTGTCTCCCCCTTGTGTCTCTTGTTCATTATTATGGTAGGCTATAACTAATAACTAACTATGCTCTTGTACTTACCTGTGGTTGGCACAGGTGTGGTTGTTGTCGTTGCAATTGCTGAAATCAAAATATCAAAAATAAGATGTGATCATTTACTCTTGAAATTGTTGCTATTGGTTTTAGCACTTTGTTGAAACTTATTTCATTTTACAATACAAATTCTCAAAACAGAAGTAAATTGTATCCAAAATAATGTGAAATTAGAGAATTTCAATGGAGATTTTATTTGTTTGACTCAGGCTATCGATGAAATTTCCAAGAACATCAGACGTCCAAATTTGCATTATAGTATATCATACTATTGACTGTATCTTACTTTGGAGAAAAATCTTAAAAATTCATCATAAAGATAATGAACCTGTACTATTTCTAGCATTAAAAACACATGTTTATACCTAACATATTAAGAAACAAGGTAGATTGACATGAGAATACAGTAGATTACTGAACAATAGATAAGACATTATTTTGATTTTGGAACTTTGAGTACAGGATGACCAACAAGTTCCCAACAAATCAACAAACAAACAAACAGACAAACACATTCTTGAATGCATGCTGTTGTAATACCCAATGTTTAATAAAGTCGGGTTCATCTGATTCTGTAAAGCAGCGAATAAGGGATCAACAAAGAACAGTTTTTCTGCAGACAGTAGTGATAACTCAGTCAAGACTGGCTGTCAGATTGAGTGAAGATGTGTCTTGCATGATGTTCTAATGATTTATTTCAACTGAAATTTTTATGCAAGAATCTCTCTTCCACATTCTTCGCCACCCCTCCCCGCCTCTAGAAAGACAGATTTGACTTCTTGGATCAAAGTCAATATTTGTAATACTAATTAACCTATACATCTTCGAATCTATCAAAATAGTACGATAGCCTGCAACAAAATTTCAGATATCCCTAGCATAAGTGTAAAAGCAACTTAAACTTATATCATCCTGAAAAGCGCACCAGAAAATTTAGATAGATAGATAGATAGATAGATGACAATTTTAAACATTATAATTTAAAATTTATTATAAAAGTGTTTTTGGTTACAAATATGTTTCTCAAACTGCTGATTTTATCTCCACGCTGAAGGCTCTAACAAAAGTGAGAGAACTATTCGTTTTATTCTTGTTTTATTTCCTCCCAACAGCCTTTGGTTTTCAACAAAAGCTCACCCTGAATACAAGATGGGACGTTTGACACGTCTGGTGTCCAGATACCGTCAGCACCATTGCAGACGTACTGAGCTGGTGGCGGGTACTCAAACACAAAGGTTGGAAAGCACATAGGAACACACACTTTCCCGCCATTCCCATCATCCTGGCAGTCCATCCTAGCAAATCTTCCTGGGGCTGGATCAGTGCACAGTTGCTGACCTACGAGAAAGAACAACCGTCTTATCAAACCTCATAATTATTTGAGTGTCTTGTTTCTGTTTTAACCAATAACCACGGAGTTCCCATAACATAAAGGTTAACAGAATTCCAGACCAATATACAGGATGGGCCAGAATTCATGATCATTTTTTAATTATATTTCTGAATATACTTATTCTAGTTGTTATTGTATTATTTTCCTATTGTATTATTTATTATTTTCTCTCTTAACATGTTTATTTTATGATTATTATATTGTTTAAATTTAACTAAACAATGCGTTCATTAACTTCGTACCAGTACATTGGTGTGCTTATAAGTATACGGTACTCGTATTAAGAAATATTTCTAAATGAGTCATGAATTCTGTACATCGTCATTTTTCAAAGTATTTTTTAATTCAATTCGTACTGCCGAAGCACATTTGACTAATTCTATTAAAAAATATGAAGCCCATTTAAGTTTTTATTTCTTTATACATATTGATACAACTACTCGAATGTATTGCCCTTACCCAAGGAAGCTAATTTCGTGCTGAAAAAAAAATCCAGTTCCAAATGAATTAGCAATAGCGTTACTACCATATGAGATTTTTTAAAAAGTCAGTTTGAGAACAAAACGATAAAAGATAAAGTCTTCCATAAAAAAAAAAAATTAAAAAAAATAGAACCCCTAAATAAAAATGAAAATGGCATCTGACGGCTGAAGACTAATCATTCATTAATTTCACTTGTGTATGTGTAACTTGACGACAAAGCTGTACTTCAAGCGTGAGGACATAATGAGAACACGCTGCTGAAAATGTGAAGAAATTATCAGTCAGCTTACTGTTTTCACAATGCGCCCCGTTATATGGAGGAACACATGTGCAAGTGTTCGGACCAGTGCACTGACCACCATTCAAGCATTTGGGATTGCAGGTGGCTGGGGATTGTGAAAAAAAAAAAAACACCAATGCCTTTATGATATTTTATTATTATTATTATTTATTAATCGATAATGTTCCTTATCCTTATCTTATCCAAAATAGAGAACATATAATAATCTATTAATCAATAATGTTCCTTATCCTTATCTTATCCAAAATAGAGAACGTTGCTTCATCAAACTAAAAAGATTTGATCAATACAATTTCTTTACTGCTATAACAAATTTTGATAAAACATGGCTGTAACAGAGAGGTCAAGTTTTTATACAAGTTTGTAGGTTAGCTAACTAATGTTGTTGGGGATTGGATCTGATCAATTGTGAATTAACTAGAGATTTAAAGAAAATGATAATAATAATAAAAGATGAACTTCATGTGAACCTGAATCTCTAATAAGGCAAGCTTCTTGTTACGTTGGCATAAAAGGTAAGTCACTCACCAACACAATTGGGTGTAGTCGGGGGTTCATAAAACCCCATACCTACAGCACACACGAAGAGAAATTCTGTGTCCGTAACGCCGTCGAACTCATATCCTGACTTGCATGTGACCGAGCAAAATCTGTCAATTTTATTAAGGAAATCAAGCCTTCAACATAAGAAAGATGTGTTGTCGACATTATTATGATGTTAAATACAGTACTTGTACAGAGATACAGATTAATCTGTGGCGGCCGGAATCAAGTTTCCATGAAGGCGATAGAATTATCAATGGCAAGTTATAGGAAACAGAGAAATGCCTCACAACGGCTTATGTTTCATACAAGCTTGACATCTTACTGCGAACAAAACAAACTTGACAAATTACTACAGCTAAGGTAGTCTCTATCTGTCATTGATGAAGTGGCATAAATTAGTGTGCTAGTTCCTATGAAGTCCCATGCCATGGAGAATATCTTGCAAAAATGTCTTCCTAAAAATTATATAGCATGGCATCTCTGTGTGGTCCAAACTAGTTAAAACAACTGATGAGTGAAAAATAAATTTAAACAAAAACTAAAACCAAAAAAGTGAAAGGCAGTGGAGTTGGGGGGGGGGGGGGGGGGGGGAGGGGG
>JBCEWB010000001.1:7995442-8006544 GCA_039654565.1 Peronia peronii
TTTATGTGCCCAAAAAATTGTAGTTGTCTTTTTCTGATGGTTTTGAGTAAGGATCTTTTGTATCTGGCCATTTCCATGATCATGCACATCAAAGAATCATAAAACTGACACAACACACTTCTGTCAAACATAATAAAATTAGGTCTCCCTCTCTTTTCCAAATCCCGTTGAAAATGCACAAAATTAATTTTAAAATGCTGTTTAAATTACTTGCTCTATGTCTCTGAATAGTGATACACATGATGTACAATGATATTCTAAGCAACTGCCAATTTAAAAAAAACACACGCAAGTAAATCTCTTTATCGGAATTTATCCAGAATTATATACATGTATTCTGGCCTTGTAATATTTTTGAATGTATGATAAAGGGCTCCTCTTTTCCCAGTTGCACTGAGAGTCATACCTCATCTTCAAGTGTGGGACAATAAGGGGAGATGAATCATTTTATGACAAACATAAATGAGCAGATCAAAAAAACTGGTGTAATGTCCTTCCAAAAAGACTAGCTTAAATTTCTATACATTACACCTCGTTCTTTTGTCATGTATCCTACGCAAAAATAAAGTCTTGGCTAATATTTAGATTACAGCATTAGAAGTAAGAGATACCTATGGCATGAATGTCAAAGACCAGATAATTGTCTATGAATTAATAACACACAACTTATCTGAAAGAAAACAATGCACACTGTATATATTTTTTTTCATCAGTATATGTACATGTATTCTTGTATAATCACATCTACATGCCGAGTTCATCCAGTTATTTTATAATGTGACAGACAAGAAATACAATTCTTCATGTTGTTCGAACATTTGTGCAGTTTCTTCTCAAGATGTTTCTATGTAAATACATGTATATGAATGTTCCACTTAACTCAATAATGCCAATTACACTTCGAAAAATGGTGTAACTGGTTAAATGTAGACGTGTATACGTGTAACAACTTATCGCCCCAGAATTAAATTGTCCAAACTATAACATAAAACTGTTGTAGTCAGGACAATTTAATTCTGTGGCAACAAACTTGTGCGTGTTTTGCATCTCTTGTGCATACCAAAAAAAATGTACATGATTGAAATGCTATTGACTGACAACCCCCCCCCCCCCCAAAAAAAAAATCAACCAACCTATCAATTCATCAAACAAAAGATTTGATTAATAATATAGATTACAGCTAGTATGATTCTTGCAGGCATCTTGGACCAAGCACTGCAAACTCTTTGAAATGTGGTTGTAGTAGAAAGATAAGTACTCTGCTAGAGATAGGTTAAGCGTTTAACCCCCTGCCCCCTCCCAAATTCCACATTTTTAGAGATGCAAAATTTACCAGAGCAGGATAATTTCATTCTTAACACAGATAATCTTTAATCTGACTTGTTCACTGATAAACAATATAAATAAACATTAACTGACTTGCCCACATGTTGATGGGATTCTTATATCTGCCAACATATGTGTATTCTTCACAAGGGAGGAAACAATAAATGCATATGCATATATGTATGCAATGTATATAAGCTAAAATCAGTTTTATATGAGAATTTGCCAAAGTCAAGCTATTTTGTTAACTCTTCAAATGTCAGTCATGCCCAAAAGTTTGCAAGTTTTAGTTGATCAGTACCAGGAAATTTATGGTTGGTAAACAAATTGGTGCTGAATTAATTATATGTACAATGTAGTATCATCAATTTCACTGAGTTCCTGATGAGATAATACTGGCAGTTACATTTGCAATGTCTTGAGAGCTAGGTATTGCTAAAGTTGACCCAACATTTGCATTGGGCCATCCTTCTGCTATAATTATTGTGTTATTGCTGGCTTGGATAATCATTGGTGTTCCTGAAGACTGTGACTCAAACAAATGTCCGTCTACCACTTGAATAGTTTGTCCGTCCAAGTTCTGCAATGTCTGCCCCAAATCTATCATCTTGAGTTCAGTTTCTTGAGCATTATTTTCCTCTGGTTCTTTCACTTTCTTGGGACGTCCTCGTTTCAGTAAAGTTCCATTCTCATGGGATCTCAAGTGCCTCCCTAAATGACCTTTGTTGCTGAAAGCACTGCCACATAAGCTACACAGATAAGGTCGTTCCCCTGTGTGCATTCTGGCATGGTCTTTTACCATGTAGCGCATGGAGAACTCTTTGCCACAAACATCGCATTTATATGGTTTCACACCTGTGTGTGACAGTTTATGCTTAGTGAGAGCCATCTGTGTCATGTAACTGCGATCACATTCATCACACTGGAATGTTATCCCTGTCACTTCTGACCTGTGATGTTTCATGTGGATCTTGAAACTTTCTTTAGCCTTGCTTGAATAGGTTTTTCCACATATCTTGCACTTCAGGGGCTCAGTGCATGGTCTGCCCCCTCTGTGCTTATTGTACCCCTGGGTACTATAAAATCTTTTGCCACAGTCAGGACAAGTATGGGTGTCTCTAGGATTTTCATGAACTTTATACCTGTGCAGTTTCAGATAATCTATTGTGCTAAATCTTGATTCACACAAATCACATTCAAAGTCTCCAGTAAAGCCATCTTCAAATTCATCTCTTTTTAGGCAAGTGCCCATTCTGAAATGTTTGACATAACCTGCACGAGTTCTGTATGCCCGATTACAATCTCTACACTCAAAAGCTCCACTCTTTGTATCGTTACCATGTGTAAGAAGATGGGTTTCTAATTCATGCTCATTACTAAAAGGCTTTGAACAAATCAAACAGAATACCGATGACACACACTTCCCCTTTTTCATATGCTTTGCACATGCCTGAATATTGCTGAAATGCTTACTGCAGAACTGACAAGTTCTCAGATTAGCTGCCATGCCCAGTGCATTGTCCCATTTTCTTTTCCTCCCTCTTTTTCTAGGAAGTAATATTACAGCACTTGAATTCATGTTGTCCATTTCTGAAGTTTCAGAAGGTTCCTCTTTAACATTTGCCTGATTTGTATTTGCAAGATAGCGATATTCAGATCTAATGGATTTATCAGCCTTATAACCTTGACTTTTTGAGGCAAGTTTAGCAGATTTCTTGCTGCGTCCAGGGATATAGTCCTCACTATTGTCATTTAATTCCTCATTCCACTCAAGATCGCTTTCATTTTCTGTCTTGACACTTGCTACATTTTGACTGGTTGAGGCTTCAACTGTGTAATTTTGGGACAATTCAGTAGCAGGTTCCATCACATCAGAGCCTGCTCCTAGAAGCTTCAGAGCTCCTTTCTGTGAAGATGATTTGAGCAGTTTATCTTTAATCACATTTTTCCCAATTTTCTGTCGACTCTCAGACACAGCACTGAGGAACTTGAGTCCGCCATCTACAGAAGCTGCCCATTTGGAAGTAGTCAGATCAGTACTGTTGTTCTCATTAGCTGGTTCTGTTGAGGATGACATGAGATCCTCTGTGGTCTCAACACAGTCCACTCCCAATACGACAGGCTCTTCCTCTTCCTGGATAAAATACAAAAGAACAGGATATATAGGTGAGTAAGATTACATTAGTTTAATTATTGCGCACTAAAATGATACGATAGATAGAATAAATTTTTGACTGGTTTCAAAACTTAAATTCAGCTTTGGGAAAAGTACAGTGTATATATTTGTTATTAATCTGGATCAAATTTTAAAGCACATGTTTTGTACCTTGAGAGATTTGAGACCAGATACTCACATTCATATGATATGCCCGACAGAGTCATTTGTTAACATATTTATTCCCGGCACAGTGCAGGCCTACCTAACTGAAAGGACTTAAATTAAAAATTTTGTCAGTATTAAAGTTAGAAACCAAATAAAGTCATTCTTGAAATACACAAAAGAAATAAAAAATTCATAACAGAAACATGCCCTACATCTGTGCTCAATCCCAGTACTGTAGCACAAATGACAAATGAAAAGAAATGGTTCAATCATATGTGTATGGACATGTAACTGAAACAACAGTATAATACAAAGAAAACAACGGACTTTAAATGGGGCTGATAAGGGTGTTCGACATTTCCTAGAATTCAGAATTAGCATGTTCGAGTTTTCTGTGCTCTATCGTATAATATTCTCCATAGTATGTTTAATCAATATATATTCTTGGTTCTTTCAGTTACATTTTCAAATGAAAATTGGATAATTGATGGAAAACTGAGAAATATACACATTCTTCAAATATAAATTTCAAAAATTTATGAGAGAGACATTGTATGAATTATAAAAAAAAAAAAAAAAAATGACCGTTATTATTTTTTATGTAGTGTTATTGCGTTAATGTGCAAAATTTCAGACGATTACATTCAATACTCTAGGACCCTCAGGCTTTTGGAAAAAGCTAACTTTCAAGACACAAATCCATTTTATGACATTGTCATGGCAACTGAACACAAAGCAAAACAAATTTCCACCCTTTTCCTCTAATTTGATCATGCTGAATCCAAATTTGCAGTTAAAAAGTAACCAGTTCAACCATTCAAAAAATCACTCGCAGAACCCAGATACTACTCAATTAAGAACAAGAAGAGGAAAGTCTCAATCAGCAACTGCTATGTTTTTAACTTACCGTTTTCACTTTTGTGTCAAGGATTTGTCCGGTTTTTGTGTGCACTTTCTGCACTGTCACTTTGCGACACACCACCATTTTGACAAAAGCCTCCACCATTGTCTTTTTGACAACATCTTGCTCTTTGTCAAGTTCTTCTGTCATTTGATTTGAAGATGAGGTTACAGGTGTTAGGACATGTTTCTCTCCAAGAGATCCGCTACTGTCACCAGCCTGAGTGACATAAGTTTGTACCTCCTCGCTGGTTTGAACTAAAGGCTTTTCTTGTTCAGCATCTGAATAAGAATGTGTCCTACCATCCTCAGTATTGATCACAGATGCTGAGATTAAGGAATTTTGGAGATGTTGCAGAATATTCTCCAATGAATCAGATGTGTTCTCTGAGGCATTAACTTCCACACAGTGAGTGTAATCATGAGGTTTCACATTTACGGTGTTGGATGCAGTCATGATGAAATCGGTAGATGGAGATGAAGGAATAATATCTCCTGGCTGAATCCGTGGTTCTCTTACCTGCAATGGGCTTACATTGTCAGCTTCTGCTGCTTTTGGAAGCAAGTCAAGCAGATTCTTAGGTAATAAACTTTTAAGTTTTGTTGTGGTTAATGTATTTGGTTTTGAGGCCATCTGTACCACAATAGCTTTGTTCTGATGAGATGAGTGAGCTGGAAGTGTGATAAGCTTCTGGTCATTGTCACTAGTGACATTGCTACTATCATTTGGTGTAAGTTTTGAAGCATCCATGTTTTCACTCTCCGTGTAGTGAAAAGCAGCCATTGGTCACAAATACTGTAAATAGAAAACAACAAAACGTTAACGAAATGAACATTATAATATTTAAAATTCGCATACAACAAATAGGGGAAAGTAGATAAATATGGTTATTATAACAATAATGTCTGATGGAAAAAAAATGTGGTCAGAAGTACTATTATTTAAATTTATTTAGCATTTATAATTTTACTATTTATCTGAAAGCAAAATAGAAAATACATGTGAATGAATAAATTAAATAATGCAAACATCTTATGCAAATTCATTTTACAAGTACAAATAAGGAAGTTTAAGGTATCATTTGTGCAACAATGAACCGTATAGTCCAGAATTATATGAAGAGTAAAACTCTGATGTCAGTTAAAATTTATGACAAGTTAAAGCAATTGCTGACACAAATAACACTAACAGTGTTTTTTAACAGTATTTGATGTCATGCTAATGTGAGAATGAGATTACATTTTAGAACCACCAAGATGTGCTAGTGCTACAGTCAAGTTTAACCAATCCCTCAGATTCACATTCGACTGTTTCAGCTAGAGCTCATCATTTAGTGGGCCAATATTGGGCAATATGAATTATATTGATACCTTTGGCCCTTATATTTTAATTTGTTGCTGACATCAATGATCTTGACAGGTGTAATGCTAGATCTAGTGTTTAGCCTATAAAAACTAGTCTAATATGTAATAATTATTTTTTTTCCTCCAGTTTAAAAATACATGATCTAGATCTAATTGTGTAGGCTATCTTAACATTGAAAAGTTGGTCGTGAAAGAGTGTTGCGATCTTACTGAAGCAAGGGTGCAAAACAATGAGCGAATTGCAAACATAAAATCTGATTTAGAGTCTAGAGATTTAGATCTAAATCTACCATTTTTACGATACCTTCAAAATAAAATACTTTGGGTAGACTACTAGACTCTAGATCCAGTGAATGAATGTAAGAACTGAAGATGGGTTAAATTTTGTTGTGCAGAAATTTAAAAATCTAAAATTTATTACAAACCAGGTTTTTTATTTCTTAGTAAATTTCTTTGGCGTTGGCCACAAAACATGGTCCAGATTTGGGAAAACAGGATAATTTCAATAAAACAAAAGTAAATATTGAGAAACGAATGGCTTTTAAGGCCTGGATAATATGTTGTCACCACAATGCATTAAAAGTGTAAGAATGCTGTAAAATGTATTTATATTGATTGTCATGACCTATTCAAGGAGACATCCATACCATTTCCGCACAGACACCCAAAAAAAATGGCGAATCTGTTGCCAGATTTTTGAGAATTATGAATTCGTTTTTTTTTTTTTACTCTTAAAGATTAAAGATTAGTTACAAAATCCTAGCTATCAATCATCAGTTAGCACATAATTAAAGAGAAAATAATTACATGAAAGACATGTCATTATATTTTTCTAATTCAGGAACTGACTGAGTTTTGGAAGCCTCAGCTTCCAGTATAGTTGAAAAATGTTTCTAACAAACGCCCGTTCTTGGATAGTGCAGTCGTTTTATTTCTAACTCATGGTTGACATGAGGCAAATACTTTGTATTCCCATAAATATACAATATGATCTCATGCAACTTTACTTATATCCAACGTCTAGCAAAATTGTCTGGAAAGATGCGTCCATCTTTTTTTCTCCCATCTTTTTCTTTTGTAAGCAAGTAAAAGCCACCCTGGCTCATAAGTTTAGACCTATTCATCCTTAACTGTACTTCCGGTTGATCACAGCTGTTGCGAGTCCGTCATTGCGATAGTATTGCCATTTTCCCCTGTGATCAGCGAAAGAGACAATTCTTTAAGACTAAAAAAAAAAAAGAAGAAATCAACAACAAAACAGGCAAGTACTGTTAATAGTCTCCAAGAATTATTAAAAAAATCATTCATTTGGTGATATCGAAAAAAGACAGTAAATTACGTTAGTAATAATAAAATAGTAAGTCTTTCATTTTTTTTTTACAGTAACGTTAACGTAAAGGTCTTAGAGTCTACGTCTTACCAAGACGAAGAAATGACATTACTAGTCACAATTAGGCTACAATAATGAAAGAGACATAGATCTAGATCCTCATGAAGTTAAAGGGCAAGTAAAACTTTTCTTTTGTTAAATTTTGTGCAGGTATTATGTTGTATTTGTGCAGTCATTTGACTTTTTTTTTTTTAAATAGATAGACTATGTCTTGCGCCCCTGTAGGGCAAATGAGTTGGAAGTCACATTGGACGATTTCGAGCTACGGACATTTTTGGCCATTTCCTGACTCAGCAAATCAACTATTTTTTTTTTTTTCACAAAACAAAAATTTTTAACCTTGTTTAACCTGAAAAAAAAAAGATTGAGTCTGAAAATAATTAAAAACAGCCATAACTCGAAATCATTCCACGTGGCTTACAACTCATTTGCCCCGGGTGCAAGACATATAGATCTAACCCAACTAAAGTCTCAAGATGGAAAAGAAAACATTCATGTATTAGGTCTGTTATCTCGACCTAGATTGAGATCTTCTAATTATTATTACAGTGGAACTCTGATATTACAAAATAGGATGTTGAGAAATTTTGGTAATAAAGAAAAGAATTAGTATCATTTTATTTCTTTATTTTTTCTTGTAGTAAAATCTTGGAATTTGCAAAAAACCGATCCTCCTGATCTCGCTTTTTAGAAAGAAATAATTTTCCCAGAACTGGCGTGCTAAACCACATGGTGGCATGCCGAAGATGGTCAAACTGAGTGCGCGACCAGCTTTTTGTTTGTTCATCCACTCCTAACAGTGCCTGCTGGCTCTGATTACACACTAATGGTTAAAGGTGAGACAACCTAGGGTGGGGGCAGTGTTTCTTTGTCCATGCAGGTGAAAGTAAAGCGGTTTGGGCAAGGCGTGCGGAGTCGGGAAGACAAGGAACAATCTTTACTGTGTTAAAGAATTTCTGCGATGTCGTAGATCTAATATGCGCAGAATCTTGGACTTGGAGTGGTCATCAGTGCTTTACCTACACACTGCAGCACATTACACTAGCTTTCAGCACAGAGTAAAATGTATCTTTCAGTATTCTACCAGTTTCAATATTTCATTGTTTACAAAAAGAAAATGTTATCGTTAGACATTTTATTGTGTAAAATGCATGCGCAGGCTTTGTAAGGGGACGATTATCAGGGGAAATAATTAATAGTGATGGTGAATCAATGTATGATTCATCCCCATTGTTTTATGGTCTCTGTTGGATGAACATTAAGAAATTCTGATATATATTATAATATATATATATATTAGATTATTAGGAAATAAAAATCCTGGTCCCTTTGATTTCTTAATATCAGAGTTCCACTGTACAAAGGAAGTGGCTAGAATCCCTGATTGGGGATCTTAGTCTTGACGGTTTGATCCCCGGTCAACGATTTTAGCCTCGGAGGCTATATTCCGGGATCGGGCAAAGCTTGGAATCCTTGATCTGGAGTAGTCCTGGTGTCACAGAAAATAGAGCCCTTTTAAAATTAAAACTGAAGTTAAATTTGATAGAATAGTTTGGCTCATAGTCTTGTCTTTGGTATACATATTTGACAATATCTTGTTTTGGCATAATCAAGATAGAATTAAAATTGATAGGGCTAAGCTTAACTCCTAGCTAGATCTAGATCTCCCGATTCCACATCTCCTCTAACTTAAGCCTCGAAAAAGGAAAAAAACTACAGAAAAATATAAAAATTCTGTCAAAAACAACACACACATAGAACAGAAGAAAAAAAATGAAATAGACGCAGATACCGTTGGAGTTGGAGATTGAACTCTTCATTCTCAGTTGATGACATTATAATATTTAATAAAAAAGTCTCCTTCAACTAGTCCCTCAAAAAAAAAAAAAAAAAAAAGAACAGAAAAATACAAGAATTCTGTCAAAATACTCTCAAATTTTTAATTTTTTTTTAAAGATTTGAGATGCGACGCGATGAAATCAGGCACTCATCAAACTGAGGCGACCGGAGAAATCACGTTTTTTTCATCAGTGAATGTATTTTTAAGGCAATTTTTTTGTTCTCATCACAGAACCCTTCTATATCAATGTAAAAATGTATTTTTCATAGTTAAATTTGTTGAAATAGATTGAGTAAAAGCCCAAAAATTGTAATTTAGCAGTACGGACTAACAAAAATTAATAAGGATTAACAAAAGTGATCGGACATTTTCTCAATAAATTCAGCTGCAGCAACAGGTCATCCCCATCGTCTTTAATTGCCAATAGCTCGACTTCTACTTCAGATAGGACAAAAAATTTTTCACACACAGAAAAAGAAATGAATAAACTTAACATTGTTACCACTAACTCCATATGCTCAAAATTTGACGAGAGCCTGATTTCATTGTGTCACATCTCATTTGGGTGCAACTCAGGCTCAGAGCTTCAGTTCTCGAGTGATAGTAAGATCATTAGGGTTACTTGTCCATTCAGCCACAGGTGACTGTGACCTGCTGGGAAAAATTAAGATTGAAATCCAAAACAAAATGACCCTTCAGCAGTCTTGTTTTCTGTCCTTTTTTCTCGATTTTTCACATCAGTGATCCACATTTAGGTTGAAGATGCATCAGTATTGTAAAACATCAAATTTTAATTATTGTTCCCAGAAATTGTGTAAAAAATCAATGGGAAAAACAAAATAGGGATTTTAGCTTTTTTATTCAGTATTGTCGCTTGTCAAGGGAAGGTAATCAAAAATGGACATTGGTTGTCTTCGTTGTGGATCCTCATTAAATACTCACCAACAAGGAACAGCCATCACCAATTTTTGATGTAAAGTTTGGAGTGAGTTCCCCTGACTGTAATTTAAAAAGACAGTTGCTGTGGAATCGTGTCGAAGTTTGGCACAGAATGGGAGATCATTGTGCTGAGCTCTATTACTTCCTTTTGCCAGTCAAAAGAGGTGTTCAACAGGCACTGTAAAGGGAAAAAAAGAAATTGCCATTGTGCCCTTTGCTGAAACACATACCATGAAAAATTTAAAGCAAAATTATGGTATTTATATAGAGAATGTGTTTTCTTATTATTGTTATAGATCTTCTTTTGTCAAATTTTTTGGTGATCAGTCTTTTTTTTATATAAGTAAAGGGGTTTTTTCCTCTTTACACTGGTTGCTCAGTCCCTCTTTTGTCTGGGAAAGGAAATAATAGGACTGGGCCCAACGATTTCCCATAAGCAAATTAATTGTCTTTCAAAATACGCCATGGCATATTCAGAAATTATCTCAAAAAGAAAACTTCATTTGGACAATTGAAAAAAAAAAAAAAGTGAAGATAAAACTCACAGCTTGAAGGTTTAAGTTTTTGAAAGTTCAGATTTATGTGCATACCAGATATCATAATTTTTCCTATTTTTTTTTTAATACCCGAGAAGTGCAAAAAAATCAATCATTGGTTGACAAGGCTCTTTCAAATCCTTCCAAGTACATGTATGCGAGTTGGGTCAGAGTCAACAAAAGCTATGACAAGGGATAAAAGGGAACATCGGTTTTCTTTATGATTACATGTATTCATTATGGATGTATTCATAAACAGTTAGCCCCTGATCATATGACCCATTCAGTAACTCATTATTGATAAAATCATGTCAAGGATATAAGGCAACTATAGCTGTCAGTCAATGACAGCAAAAGCAGCCTATCTATCTATGCATTCCCAATTTAGATGGTTGCCATATGCTCTCTTACTGAGATCATTTGTAGGTTGTTCTAATGAGTCATCAAATGCTGTCTTGTCTGATGAAACAAGAATAATTCAAA
>JBCEWB010000001.1:8006644-8024052 GCA_039654565.1 Peronia peronii
CACACACACACACACACACACACACACACACACACACACACACACACACACACACACACACACACACACAAGTGAGGTAAGACCAGCAGGAAGAGAAAAGCGGTAAAAGGCTAGAGGATGATATTTGAAATGGATAAAACAAAATAGCTGAAGCCTAGAATAATGTCCACATCCCAGTGAGCGCTTACAGCTCATTCACTGTGCTTTGCCTCAGATAGCGCTCACTTCATAACCAGACGGGATCTCTTTATTCGATTCAATAATGATTAAAAATTAATTAATTGAGTTAATTTTCTTCACAAGAGGAGGGGAAAAACTAAATCCATTTAAACGCTGCATCAAAGGGCGAGCATTTCTTTTCCCCTAGCGCTGTGTCTCTGCCGCTAGATTTTATTGACCGATAAGGTCTTTTGATCAATTAATCTTTGTATTATTTTATTATTGTCGTTACCGTTGTTATTATAATTATTACAAATATCAATATTATTATTATTATTATTGTTATTACTATACTATTATTATAATAATTGTTATTATTATTTAGATCATTGTTTAAAACAAAACAAAACTGTGAGGGTGGAGAACATAATTCAGAGTAACTCTTTTTACCCCAAGAATTTTATGGAGTTTTGCAGAGAGGTCTCCAGAGTAAGCAACATAGCTGGAATCCCATCCCTACCCTAACCTATCCTATAGTCAGCTTCTCATCGAAATACTGCATGGAATTCAGGATAAGAGACAAAACGAAAATATTTACACAGATATAAATATACCTGCGACTATCACATTGTTTGAAAATGCTCAAGAATAAGACTGGGTTTTCCTTAATTTCGTCTTTTACTTAGAACAGGATTTCTATATTTTTTTTCATCATGTTCTTCAGTCGGGCCATCTGTACCTAAAGCGCTGCGTTTAAGACTTGATTGTTATTTCACAATTCAGTCTGACACCGTATCCACTTCTTTGCACTGCTCGAACACAGTCTGAGCAAAGTCCATGTGATATGACAACTTTTCACTGTTCAGGCGTTAACAGAGAGTTGAAACCAAGACCACGAAAAAGAAATCTGTAACCAAATCCTGAATGTATCCCACTATAGTTGAAAAGACGTCGTGTTTAGAATATACAGTTATTCTTAAACTCATGTAACGCGATGTTTCGGAAATAAACAAGACTCTTTTTCCGGGAAAAAAAACTCTTGTTAATTGAGTAAAAGAGGAGAAGGAGTAAATTTTATTGACCACTCCAGCAGGTGGCAAGGAAAGTTAATAGAAGGAAATGGCTGAGCCCAGATATAAAATTTTGCCACTAGCCTCCCCCGAACAATTGTCTCTGTATCTGAGAGAGGTTTAACTGCCCACATATGAGATCAAGCTGGCGTGGTGTCTGTGGACCAAAGACAACACGGGCAATCTTCAATTTTCACCCTGTCGTGATTAAAGCGATAATGCATCTTCTAACGACTGGCTGGGCCGGCTTATGGAAGAACAATGATGACCCTAGAAGAAAATAATGATGACCAGAAAAGAGGAGTTATTCAGGAGGGTTAGCATATGAAAGACTTCCTAGTGAGTCGAAAGCCATGTAGAGAATGGCCTCCAGTTTTCTACCAAGGCTTCCTCCCCGGGGTTAGAATCGACTCGCATTCAGCTCACTGTTATGGTATTCATTCCGTGCTCAACTACAAGCACCCGCCCGACCTTTAACTGGGGGACTGAAGCGGCATCTTGCCATTACATCACCATGCTATCTGGCGATTTAACGATGTGCCAGGGATCCCGTGTCGGTCACACAACACCATCTTGACATTCAATCAGTGCCTGTCGCCGGTCATTGACGATTTGACTGCCAGCTAAACGCCATTTCCCCATCTAGCTCTGGGTGAGCTTTAGCACGTCTTGGCCCTCTCGCCAAACCATTCTGTACCCACACAACTTGGAGCTGTCGGTTAATCACCCTCTGATTCGCCCCAGCGGCCCCGGGCCAGCCATCATTAGACACTAGACCAACAAATAGGACTGGCTTGGTGTTTTAGTTTTCAGGTTGTTGTAGGATTGTTGTCTCGGCCGACCAGCTGCAAACTGCAAACCCGTACATCATTATCATTAAGGGTCGATTTCTCTCTGTCGACACTAACTACTGAATTTAAATGTAATTGTGCACTTTGTCCCCCTCTGCCGTGACTATACTTAACATGACATGTCTGATTGTGTCAGGAACTTACTAGATATGAGCAAACACACCCGAATACAACGCTCAAAAAGTGGCAGATGTTTAGGGAATTAAATAGTACTAAAGGTCGTTTATACTGCACGACTGTTCATCAGAAAATAAGAACGGGAGACTGACTGGCTCCTAAACTTCCGAGCTGACAGTGAAGATGAGATTAAGATGTGTGAAGGTAAACTTTGGAAGGTTTACATTAATTGCCAGCAACCTGATTTTCCGAGCAAAGTATAGTAATCTCTCATAGTATTATCAGTTCACTGATTTCCTGTCAGAATATTATCAGAATGTAAATTAACCCACAGAATTTGTTGCAGAATTCGGAATAAGTTTAATGTAAATCTAGTACTGAACAACATGAAACTCTCCACAGGGTAACTATTAATTTTCAAATCGTTTGTTTTTCCAAGAGAATATAAATATAAACTTCTCCGATACATGCAAAATTCTGCTTGCATTTTATGAGTTATATATAAATACACAGCTCTGTTAGCCAAACTATCCAATTCCCATTTCGTGGGCTAGAAAAGATTATTTTTCTGTTAAATTATGTGCGTCCCATCTGCATGACAACAAGGACCGTGTGTTCTCGTTCTTACAATTTTCTCTTTGTTATTTATTTACTGTCTCTTCTTCTTTATCTGGACGTTCTCAACGAACAAATCCTTCACAATACCAGTGTATATTGAACAATAAATCCCAGCACATTTTATAGCTGTTATGTTCGTGAGATAATTATATAGATATTGTGTGAAGGAATGATATCAGTAACATAATCCCCTCGTATTCTGAACGCCCTTGATGTGACGTCATACAATGGGAGATGATTGTGACCAAAGGCTCAATTTGTTCTGATGGCTGTCACGAATAGGTGAAATGTCGCAAATACTAGAGCAACCTTCAAAACCAGATTGAGATCAAGCCGCTTTCACCACAATCTGCAAATCCCCTAAAAAATCTTGTCACATTCTCCATTCTCGTATCTTCCACTTTCATTGTTGATGACCTCTTGGTTCAATACCTTAGCCTTTCTCATAACTTTTGTATCCTTTTTTTTTTTTTTTGTCTTTGTTCGCCATTCCTCGGGCGAAACTGCGTTATGTCACCAAAAGCAGAAAAGATGGTTATGTTTGATGTTTGGCAGGGTGAGATTTAAAACCTTTATTCTAGTTTCTTATCGAGCAGTGAATGAGGGGCTATAATGATGAGAGCGGCTATCGCATGACATGCTATTGTCGGAGGCTGAATGGAGCCGTTATAAACCGCTGCTTATCGACTTTCACCTGGTGGCTAACTCGGAGATTACACCTCTGTTCAACTGAAGACAAGACCAACCAATTACATGCCTCATTATGGTTTGGCTTTTCCTTGGTCCGGGCGATACCAGATGCTCGTGGATTTGGTCCGGTTCGATTATTCACGATATTCCCCTTGAGCATAACATCATCCGCATGTTGGATGCCAATTTTTGATACAACTTTCACTGGTTTCTTTGTTTTTGATCCGGGTTTATATAAATCTTTTTTCTTGAAGCAAAATTTATTGGCTCCCTTTGTTTGTTGATTCATGTGGCAGAAAGTCTGAATAAAAAACGGGATGTGCTGCAGCAGAAGATTGTAGTGACTACCATTTCCTGATTTATTATATATTGTAATATGTGAAATGGATGAAGATTGTTGCAAAGTCTATAATGATGTCCCAACGACCTCAACAGGTTATGGGATAGGAAAGGAAAGGAATTAGTATGTGAAAAGCAATCAAACCGCTAAGACGAAGTAAAATAACGACGCTTTAAAAAAAAACTTCAATGCCACTTAGATATTTGTTTCGTATGACTTGCGTTATGATGTTCTTAGTGTTTTTTTTTTATTGTTTGTTTTTTTTTTCTCGATGTGATTGCTTTGATCAAATATTCTGGTCTAAGAAATTATTTGTGTATTAAACTTGAGGTTACGTTCTGTAATACATCTTTCAACCTCCTAGTGGAGGTTATCTCGTAAACTTGAGGAAATCTATCTTTGTTATACCACGATTTTCAAGGCCACCTCTATTTTGACACTGACTTTAATTTTATTACTATGATTTTAACGAACAGGAAGCACAGTGTTTGGTGATTTACTCTCAGAGATAAATCTTAAAAGTTATTCACCCCAAACAAATACAAGAGATGGACAAAAATCTAAAATTCCGTTTTACCACTTTAAATCCGAGCCGTAAAATTTCAGTTCATATAAATATACAAAATGTTTTTTTTCGCATAAAAAAAACTGAAACCTTCTCCTACACAATGACCTAATGGTTTAATTAAAATTTTCTTTCACACACAGCAACATACTAGTTAATTGACACACACACACGTAATATATATATATAGGCTTATGGAGGAACATTTATTATATATTTATTATTTATTTATTATATATATATTACATATATATATTCTCTGTTGTCCCGATGAAGAACCAAAGAGATTCGAAAATTTGGCCTTTTTTTTTTTCTTTTTTAAACCTATCTAGTTCTATGGATTATTTGTTTCGTTTGGTGTGTTAGGTGAGTTAGCGGTGGACAGTTCGCCCTGAAGTTTAAGACATTCCACTAAGTCTGATCCATAAGTCATTACCGAAAGATTTTCAACGGATATAATTATATCGCATATATATGATTTTAGTTATTGACATGTTGATGATATTACAGTTTGGCTCTTTCCTTTTCTTGCAAAAATAAAAAAAAGTAAGGCTATAGTGGGAAAATGCAGAAATACTGTGCACACTTAAAAACTCGAACATCATGAAAGAAACAAAGATATGTTATATAGATTTTTCATCTATAAATATAAACTAGGTGAAGGATAAGGACAACCGGAAATTTGGAATATTATGATCTATTGGAATAAAGGAAAAATAAATCATTTATAAAGAATACCAAAAGGGATCATTAAATTTTGTGAGATCCACGCCGTGAGTTTCTTCGGCTAAAAAAGCAATAAATAACTCTGTCGTATTTTAACTGAGCTAATTATAAAGAAAAAAAAATATCCTTAGCTGTTTTGAGCTGCACGTATGGGATCAGTCTCTTCATTAAACGTTTCACTATAATGACAAAGGTTTTAGTGTTTCAGTTTGATTTTCTGACAGGGCTTAGTTATGTCACCGGAAATCTAAACTTCGATTTTCGCCAGACGTTTCAAAAATGCGTATCTGTATATACATATTAACTTTTTATCAACTCTAAGCTATACACTTTTCCACCTCTTGTTTTACTCTGAACAGAATCCACTCTCTCCAAAGGCCTCATCACTGTCATTTAAAAAAAAAAAAAAAATGGGCACAGCCTTGTTAAAATGTCATGTCAAAAATGTTATTTTACAACATAGATTTATTTTATCTTTTTAAAAAAACATTCTTGTGAATGCATGACCACGGATTTACTATTACATTTTTTATTTCCCTATTTGCAGATGTTTATAAAACAAAGAAAAGGTTGGTTTTAAAAAGATGAATGAAGAATACATATAACTGATCGATAGAGAAAGGACACTCCTTTTTACAAAGAAAGACAATGAAACGTTCAACAATCAATACTGATATCTTTACAAATACATTGATAAATAGCCAGGTATATGTATTTTTTTCCCGAGCATAATCTCCTTCCTTATCTTAACCCGGGTTGCGTGACTCCTACGATTTTGCAGACCGAATTTAGCATATTCATTCTTCTGTAAGCCGCTAATTACAAACTCCGATGCCAGACTTGGTATAATGATATGTTTATTTTGCACATTGTCACGAAATTTTCTCTTTGTGAATTGAAGTCAATTTTGATTTAACATCCCGTCTCGATCCCTTTTCTTCCTAAAGTTAAGCTTAGGTAGACTTATCTAGCGCTGCTGCACACATTCCAAATTATCATGGATAAAAATATGGCTCACTCTGTAACTTTGTTCTAGCCATTGGTATGTAATTTATCTTATAATATTCCAGGTAAATGGCAAGATAGTTGCCAGCAGTAACAGCATTTCATGATACCTGAATCTAATCTAAGAAGTATCGCCCTCGCCATAGCCTTCAGCAGCGGATTATTGTTCACATGTAGGCCCCAACTGATTGTGACGTGAACTTATGGTAAACGTGTCATTCCAGCTCCCGAGCGGCCACTAACGAGTGATTAGAGCTGATTTACCGGAGCCCCTGTTTGCGGGGCTCCTCTGATGGCTGCCGACTGTTTGTTATTAGCTAAATTAGTACAATCGTGTGATTACTTTCTTGGCTTAAGCCGCCTCTTGTTTTCTCGCTCTCTCAAGATCGTGCACACCCGCGATACCTGAGCTAATCGATACACTTGTAGGAGCTGTAGTGCTAGCCAGCTGACAGAAACAGAGTGAGAAAAAGAGAGAAAGAGGGGGAGATGCTCGGCCTAAACCAGGGATCACAACCTTAAGTCTGCCATACAATACCATCTTTAAAAGTTTGCTCTAGAAGCTTTAAAGAAAACGACAAGTTCCTTGTCATTAGTGTCGTTTTTCTTTGTCATTCTTTGATCATTAAATATTGAGAGCCCAAAGGAGTAGGGAGCCAATAGGAACATCGTCCATCATTCTCTTGATCCGCTCCTCCACTGGTATCGATTACCTGACTTCCCTGGTGGTTCAAAAAGCGACATTAAGAGATAATGCTGTGCTTGAAGTCAGGCAGAGTTCAGTCTCATCATTGCCAACCAGTCTCTCTTTGTCAAGCATTCGGCCACTGACCACAGGCGTCTACTCAACCACATCTACAGGCAATTTTACTTGTTTATTATTTCAAAAAATCTAGGCAGTTTTTCTTTGTTTGTTTGTTTGGTTGTTGTTTTTTTAATATATTATTTTTTATTTTTCATTTTGTTTTTCCATATTTTTTTCTCTTTAAGACAATGTTGGAAAACGATCATTATAAAAGACACTTCTTCTTCTTTTCCTCTTTTTATATAAACACACTATTGAGGTTTCTTTTGAATTGGAGGAACATCAAGTTTTTTAAAAGTTGAGAATAAAGTATGTAGACTCTTAGTATTACTTTTAGTGTACTGCATGTTCTTTACACACCCATGTAGGAGACCAAATCATTGAATTGTACATTCTACTTGTGTAAAATGTATGCCCACGAATATGCATATGTGTAGTTGTGCAGGTATGAGTGATTGTATACATGTGTGCATATGTGTGTTTAAGTGATGGATGATGTACATCGTAGTATTTTGCCACATTTCATCAACGTATTTGCGCATATCGCTCACTTTATAATTTTCATTTGTAACACACGGCTGCATCCAGTGTCGCTCAATAGGGAATAGCAGAGCGGTTAATAAAATTGCACTAGGGATCCATTAACAAGTCCCAAAGCACTAGCAAAAGTGGGCCTACCTCTATCAGCAATCCAACAAAAGTCTCTCTTACATGGGGCTTTGGGGAATGCATAATGTATGACAGGTATGTTCAATTTCGATGTAAAAAGCTATTTTATTTTTTTTCTAAGAATGAACAGCCACCATCAAATTTCATTGCATCATTCAAGTGATCTCACAGTTAAAAGCCATGTTTGGAAAGTGATTCTCTGAGCTTCTCTTACAATAAATGTTCACCTTTAGACTTCATTCCTTCAACTGATTTTATGATAAATGACTACGATGAAAATTCATTACCTCCTTAACTGATCTTACTGTAGAGTAGCATTCTTAATATTTTATTTTCCCATATTTGCTCTCAAATTGAAGACCCACTCTTAAATTTCATTCACCCAGATGATCACGCAATAATTAGACGTTTTATAATTTCCATCCCACTGAGCGATACAAATCATGTTCTTTACTGCAGACAATTAGTGCCATTAATATTGGCTATAAACATTCTCTTTTCTAGATAAACTGTATTGTTCGGAAAATGCATGTGTCTGTGGCCCAAGGGTCCTTTGTAATTGTACAGAAAAACGACATAAATATGAGCAAAATGAAAAGGAAAAAAAAGAGAGAGAGAGAAAGGGGAAAAAAATCAGTGGTAGATAATACAACAAATAAATAAATGAATAAGTTACAGATGCAGTCAATATTAATCAGTTTGAGCCCATCATCTCTCTCATTGAAAAACTTGGTGAATCAATTATATTTTTCCGCACTTGACATCTTCAATCAAGTCTGGCCTATGAACGTGTTCGAGTGTTGTTATAGAGATACTAAGTGTTCTTTTGTAAACAATTTTCATAGAGACCAGGCAGCTTTTCATATATGCCAATTTGAATGAAATACATTGAAATGTTAAAGAAAGCAAAAATAGCTGACATATTTAGATCAGTAGATGTACAGCGAATATAGATTCCAGATTCTATTACAGATACGGATGATAATCATGTGAAAATTGCTCTATTCGCTTCGAGATAACCTCCACCAGGAGGTTGAAAGACGTATATAGAACGTAACGTATTCGCTTTTTTTTTTTAATTGAAGAGTAATGTATTGGAAAGGACAAAAGACCTTATATAAGTAAAACATTTGATCAAGAAGCAGTGATATTTTGAAGTATACAATTATTTTCTTTTTACAATCCCCACTTCTGAAAATTTATTTACATCTGGAATAAACATTGGGTGTGCATAACTCTGAGACAGTACATGAGTCCGTTTTCAGAAAAAAAACAAAAAAAAAAAACAAGCAGCCTATTGTAGAACTGTAAAAAAAAAAAAGATAAAATAAGCTTGGCACATTAAAAGAAACAGTTGTTGTTGTTGTTGTTGTTGTTGTCGTTGTTGTTGTTGTTGTTGTTGTTATTGTTGTTGTTGTTATTGTTGTTGTTGAATTTACTTTTTGTGATGTGACTTTCAATATGCAGGAACGATGGCAAGCAGAAGAACGATAATAATAACGATAATAACAGCAATAATAGTAATAAGTCAAGTTATGTCTGGGACATCGATATAGCGCAGATTAATTAGGCCAAGCAAAAAAATGACACCGTTACTGCCCCCACTAAATTACCCCTGAGATGTTTTGCTGTATATTATGATACTGGGCAAAAATTGCATCCATTTACTACCTTGGTGATTACCCACCTGTGTGCCCCCTTTACTACTATCCTGATTCAGGTTTTGATGTGGAACAAATACCTGGGAAGACTCAAATGGGCTCCTGTTTCACTTTTTTTTTTTCCACACAGTAGTGACAAAAAGGATTCTATGACTGTTACAAGAAAGAAAGTTTCCTTCAACAAACCGTCAGTAAGCAGAAGGGCATAGAATGTATGTGAAAGAGAGGATATTGAAAAATATAGGTGTATACTAACTAAAAACAAAGAAAAAGACAAGATGACACAATACAAGATGAGAATATGAAAGGAGGGAAGAGAAGAAGATTACACAAACGATGACAAAGCCAACAAAGACGAAAGACGTCAAGAAAGCAAAGAAAGGAATATGACATTCAAATATAAGAGAGAAAGCAAAACAGAGAGAAAAGAAAACAAGGAAGGAACTTTGAAATGGTTTGTGTTTGCCCAAGACCCCGATGAAAGCCAATATGAAAATCCTCTCCATCGATATTATTCCTTATTGTCTCCCTTGCCTCCTCCCGCTGTCTCCCTGAGAATTCTGATCATCATTGTGACGGCGCCAGCCTTTTGTTAGAGTCCAAGCTTCTTAGCTGGGAGACTGCATTCTTGTAAACGCCATTCCAACCGTAGCAAAATCAGCTTTCTTACAGCTTGCAAATCTCTTGGTAAACACAACAAACGCGTACAAAGTAATCTATGTGCTCTGGGATTCAGTGTGAAACACCCTTTTCTCATAATCAACAGTTATGTTGCTGTATTTTTCGTCTTGGCTTAGCCAGTTCGCAGAAGAATGGGTATCAGTGGAAAAGCAATGGTTCTAGCAAATCCCCCGCGGATTTTTCTAATTAATCTTCGATTCAGTCTTTCATGAAATCGCCGCTGTGTTCTAAATATCAACAATTTGCCCTCTTCGGCCGTTGACGGCAATTTTAATCTGAAGGACTTATCCTGATCTCCGAGTTTTATTGTTGGCGTTTTCCTGGACAAAAGTACAAGTCAAAGAGACATTATCAGGGCCGGCCTCATAGGAATCGATGTGCTGCTTCTAACTGAAGTAACAAGGCAAGATGCTCGCTGATTCACTGGCCAAAGAATGATTGATATACTGCGGCTTTGGAATAATAAATTACATGCACGTAAAGGAGATGGCGGGAAATAAATTGAAAAATGCAATGGCTAAAGAAAAAACGTATAAAAGTCAACAAAAAAAAAAAAAAAAAGAGCTAAATAAGAGACAGAAAGAGGCAGAAAAGGGGATCTGAGTGCTTTAGAAGATTTTCAGTCCGAGGAGAGGGACGAGTGGTAGAAAGACGTAAATGGACTGAGGAGCAAAAGGAAAGGATGAGGACTGTTGCAGGTTAATTGCGAATAGTGGGTGAGTACGGAGGGGAAGAAAGACGGCGTGTCCCTCAGGAGTGAGCTAAAAGAGAAGACTTGGAACACAGGCCGGCCCTGCGGGAGCTGTGGGTGGGGCCAATACCATCCCAGGGATTAGGGATTTGATGACCGTAGAAGGCTAGACAATTTATGGTATGATTTATGAACACTAAGCCCCAGTGTGCATTTGTAGAGTCTATTCTTGCAGAAGGAACACTGTTGTTTTTTGTCCCGCGGGAGTAATAGAAATATTAAGACATTCTCCATCCTAGTCAATCATCTATTTTTGATTTATTTTTCTCCCTTTCGTTGTTTAATTGGTAATTATTCTTCACAGTAGTAGACTATCATTCGTTGATTCATTCAATCAATCCTTCATTTGTTCATTCATCCATCCAGCCATCCATTCATCCAGCCATCCATTCATCTACTCATCCATCCACTCATCCATTCATCCATTCCTCCACCAATTCATCCCTTCATCCATCTATCTATCCATCCATCCATCCATCTATCCATTCATCCATCCAGCCATCCAGCCATCCATTCAGTCATTCATGTATTATTATATTTATCCATCCGACCATCCACATTTAGTTATTCATTCATTACCTATAATTTAACATTATTTACTTCGAGCTTTAGAAAAATTGGTAAAGTTTACGAGCACAAGTGTGTACTCCAAGATCCAAAATATAATACTGTTTTAAAATCGTTTTTTTTTTTTTTGTTGTGCAGTTGGTGATTTACCAGCCAGGCAGTGCAGTCGCAGGGGGTCAATGTGGGGACGCGATGGCGCATTCAGCAGCACAATGGTCAAATTCAGATGTTAAAAGTCAAAAAGAAGCCGGCAGTGAAACAGTAGCAATTCTGTTGCGACAATTAATCTCCTCTTCCCATGTCATTATTACTCACCACAAAAGCTGTTTCCTATTATACTGCATTGTGCCAGCCTCCCATCTTTCTCTTATTTCGCCCCTCCCTAACCCTTCTTAGATTTGCCAGCCGTTTGGACTTGGGTAAATAATCAGATAAAGAGAATCTTTATGCGAACATCAGTGAGTAATTTGTGGAGGTCTTACTCAAGAAATCACGCCTTTGTTTGAGTCTCAGAGAAATGAAAGGCGCAACTTGATCTTAGACTCTGGTGTATTATTAAAGAATCGCTCACGCGACGGGGAACACATCAGCGGTTCTGCAGCCAATTAGGCCCCACAAGCGTCACACTACCCAGTTTAGAAGGGAAGAAAAGCGCTCGCACTGGAAACTCAGCAATTTCCCCTCGTCGGACTGCCGGACCCCCGGGTGAGCGAGAACTACCTCCCCATCAATTTCACCAATCAAAAACCTCCTTTCTTCTACGATTGAATATGGCCCCGAAATTAATTTGCCGCTAGATTTGGAGGATGATCGTTAATGATAGGGATTTTGTAAACGAAGACGCGGGCATAATAGTTCGGAGCCTGAATGGCCGACGAGTCTTAAACCGGGCCTGGCCTCAGTCTTTCCTTTTCCCCCCCAAAGAACGGAACTCGAACGTCGTGTCGCCCGGAGCGGCCGTCATTCTGTCCACAACAAGAGCTATTCCTGTTCCTTCCCGTGTTTTCTGTCACTCGCCTGTTTAACCCTCACACTGACATACACACACTGGCCAACCAATTTGTCAAATATCTGCCCTCCCTCCCTTCCTCTCTCCTACCCCTCCCGTCACCTTTTCTTCTTCTTCTTCTTTTTTTCCTCCACGAAACCTCCTTGATTATCACAGAACCTAAAAGATCAGGCATGGACGACGAAGAGAAGATCAGGACATAAAAAGGAATGAGAAAAAAAAAATACACGAAAAAAAGAAGGAAAAAAATTAAGAACCCTCATGGGTTGGAAAATTGCAGGAGGCATAGGAAGGAAACAAGAGGAAGGCGCTGCTAGTATAAATTTTCAGAACGCACGCAAGCCGGTTCGATTACCCATTCCCATTTTTTTTTTTTTTCTCTCATGGCCAAGCAGAGGCGAAGTCGCTTCAATTAGGTTCAACTGCCGAGCGTTCAATAGATGAGGAAGGTGACCGGGGGATATGTCTTTCGCTAATTGGACCACTCTCGAGGAGAAGCCAGTTCCGTGCAGCTTCTCGGCGCACGTCTCAGTTGTGAGGCCATTTACTTCTCTGGGCATGTCAAAAACACCTGACACGTAACTCGTTCATCGAACTGTATACCCATTCAATGCTGTGGCCCGCCCAGACTTTTTTTTCCTCCTATTTCCTTCTTTTGTGTTTTTCATATCAGAGTTTCTTTACGCCGCTTAGCATGTGGAGGAATCCGAATCTATTGATCTGTCTGTTATGTTTCAGTCTTACTAATGTTTTTACTGTGAAAGGGGATGGGGGGGGGGGGTTGTTATTGTTTTATTTACTCTGTTTTCTTTAAACTATTTTATCTCCTGGTCTGGGATAGCATTCATTTGTTTTGATAATTATAGAATAGGCATTTGAGTACTGCTGTCAAGCTTTGTCTATGATAAACCTATTCTGTTTTGCTCTATTTCAGCTTTAATTATACCAACATGGATTGTTTACACAACCAAGAGTGCTTCTCTCTTTATTTATTTGATCTCAGTTTTAGCAGTGCTGTTCAGTCAAAGCTTGTGTACGGGAGAATAATTGATAGCATGACTGACAACTGCTGACTGACCTGACAAGTACAAGGTTGTTATATGTTTAGAAAGTGGAGGTGATTGATGAACATCCTCTCAATTTATTTTTATGTTCCCCCAAGTCGAGCTACTCTAACGTCATACGAACAAACATACATATTTTTAGCAGTAGAGGGATGGTTTATGTGATTTCAACTTTTTTCAAGGTTACTCAAGATGATCTACTCTAAAATCTTTAAGACAAACACATTTATCATCTATCTGAGGATGTTTATTTTGGTAAACAATAAACACACACTATTTAAAAACAACTTAACAGGAGAGAGCACTAGTTGCTATTTTCTATGTGGAACTGCCATTTCTTTGTTATGAGTTTTAAAAAAAAAGCCAGTGACAACATGTAATGAAACAAATAATAAAAACAAAACCTTTTAATACTTTATATTAATGTCCACTCGTGTTCAGGTCAGTGTGTTCATATCACATGTAGGACCAAACAAGAAACATAGTAATTCTACGAACTTTTCTCTCCCAATCCTACTGTTTTCGTCCACCCTTCTCTCTCTCTCTCTTCCTCTTTTTCTCTTTCTCTTTTACCTTTCTCAACATATGTCTCTATATCCCTTTTCTAGACTTTTTTCGTTCGTCCTTCGCTCTCTCTCTCTCTCTTTCTCTCTTTTTCTTTCTCTTTTTTCTCAACATTATGTCTCTATATTCTCTTTTAGATTCTTTTCGTTCACCCTTCACTCTCTCTTTCTCTCTTTCTCTCTCTCCTTTCTCACATATGTCTTTATCTCCTTCTTTTAAACTCGTGATACTTCACCTTTCGCTCTCTCTCTCTCTCTCTCTCCCTCTCCACTTTCTCAAATTATGTCTCTTTCTCCCTCTTCCAGCCTCTTTTCGTCCACCCTTCTCTTCCCCTCTCTCTTTTTCTTCCTCTCCTTTCCCAACATATTTCTCTATCTCCCTCTTCTAACCTCTGTTCGTCCATCCTTTCTCTCTTTCTCCTTCTCTCTTTTTCTCAACATATGTCTCTATCTCCCTCTTCTAGTCTCTTTTCGTCCACTATTCTCTCTCTCTTTCTCTCTCTTTCTCTCTGTCACTCTCTGTCTCTTTCTCTCTCCTTTCTCAAAGTATATCTCTATCTCCCTCTCCTAGTCTGCTTCTCTGTTCTCAGTTTTTGTTCTTTAGTTTTTCTTTCTTCATCCTATTCAGTTCCTCCTCCTCAGCGTCTCCTCTGTCTGATTTAGAGAGTTTACCTGACACTAATGGCCACAGCGAATGCAACCCATTTCTCTCAACATTCTGTCCGTCCTTCCGTTTTTACCCATAGCAGCCTGATATAGTTGTACCTTTGTGCAGTTTGGGGTTATGAAATAGAAAACTAAAGAAATTGATGAGTATAACTCCTTCCTGGCTTAATGAGTGTTCATCCCTAACGGCATGAGGAAGAGCTTTCTTTAGAAACGGATATTTGTGACAAATTATGACGTTTACTGTTATTATCATTGTTGTTGTTGTTGTTGCTGATGTTGTTGTTGTCGTTGTTGTTGTTGTTGTCGTTGTTGTTGTTGTTCTCGTTGTTGTTGTTGTTATTATTGTTGCTGCTGTTGTTGTTGTTATTGTTGCTGCTGTTGTTGTCGTTGTCTTGTTGCTGCTGTTGTTGTCGCTGTTGTTGTTGTTGTTGTTGTCGTTGTTGTTGTTGTTGTTGTTGCTGTTGTTGTTGTTGCTGTTGTTGCTGTTGTTGCTGTTGTTGCTGTTGTTGCTGTTGTTGCTGTTGTTGCTGTTGTTATTGTTGTTGTTGTTGTTGTTGTTGTTGTTGTTGTTGTTGCTGTTGTTGCTGTTGTTGCTGTTGTTGCTGTTGTTGCTGTTGTTGCTGTTGTTGTTGTTGTTGTTGTTGTTGTTTCTTTCTTTGTTTTCGTTTTTTGTTATTGTTTTTCTCCACTATCTAAACTCCCCAAACTGTGTCCACAAGACAGCAAAAGAATGACAACGGCATCGACGGCTTTGTCGGACCAGCTCTGAGCAATCACTTCGATTTATTTCTCTGAGGACATCACAATCAAGGGCGAACAATACACTGAAACACAGAGAACAGAAATATCAAGATCTGCTCATGTTGGGTGGTGGTGTCTGTGCTGTTCTCATGCTGTTCTCGTGGCTGTGAGATCAGAAACACTTCACAAGTGATCCAGAATCACCTGCAATGTAAAATCCTGTGAGAATGAAAGGAGGTTTATTGTAATGATATCTCCCGTTTAAAATGGCATCATAATGTTGTTTCCCTCTTAACAGTGATATGTGCAATAATGAAACCTAGTTTTGTATGTCTGAAGGAAAGCTTCGTACGATATTCATATCATAACGCAAAACATCACCCTTTCCATGTTTGGAAGGCAGCTTTTTTTTTTTTTTAAAGAAGAAATCCTGTCCTTTCAGCTGGTTGGTTCAAACATTGTCTGTGTTGAAAATCGCCCTTTTTGCCGACTAAAACAAGCTTTACTAGACAAGACTACGATAGACAGGCCAAGCATGAGCTCCACTGGAGATTTGTACTGCTCAACTGGCTGCACTTGATCCAATTGATTTAAAACCCGCTCTGCTTGGAAGGTCAGAAACTGTCAATTTCAGCTTTAACCTTTAAAAATGTGAGGGTTGATTAATGCAGTACAGAGGGAAATAGCAATGAAAGAAGGTTGTGGTGAGGGCAGGGAGGGGGGTGGGGGAGGTGAAGGGGGTAAGGACATGAAGAGGCAAGTTGGAGATGATGAATCCAAGGCTATTAGCATTTAAATCTTTAAAGGCTATAACATCTTTGTTGAGGGAATATCACAATGAAGGAATTGTACCCCGCCAGCCAATCAAATTACCTCGATTTGTTAGGCATAAGAACAGTAAATACTCTTTATAAAGAAAAAAAATATCACTTTTAACCCTCTTACTGTACTCCTCGTTTATCGCGGGGTATTAGGTTCCAGGGCTGCCCGCGATACGCGAAAATCTGCGAAGTGGGGATACTATATTTATTTGGTTATTTACATACACGTTAAATCTTTAGAAACCTCCCCCATATACTGTTATCAACCCTCCCTCTACTGTATTACCCTTCTTCACACTCTTATAAACTCTTATAATGGACATTCAAATAATTAATTTATAACGGCGCACATCGCGATAAGCGGGAAATCCGCAATACAGCTACACATATACATATTTTATTAATATTAAAAAATCCGTAATGCAGTGAAGCCTTGAAAAGTGAGCGGCGATGTATCGATGAACAACTGGACTTCAGACAGATCAAGCAAATATTGTGAAGAGAATGTCATAGTAAGAGAAAAAAACGTTTTTATTGCGTAATGGCTTTTGTTTTTTTAATACAGAATTTTGTTGCCCCCTTTTTTTTCTGATAAAAAAGAAAGCGTGACTTTTTCCTATCTTAGAAAGCGGGTTTTTTTTTTCCTATTTGTCTGGTAAAATAAAGTAACTTGTCTACTTGAAAAAAAAAAAAAAAAAGTTCCCCTTGAAACGCTTGTCAAGGTGGACATTGGCTAGTAAATGCTCTCAGGTTGTCTAGAGAGCTGTTTCGCTTAGCCGTATTTGGTGAGACTCAAGAAGTAAATAAAGAGATGAAAGAAAATGTCAATGATGTTGTCACAGAACTGCTGTTTCAGGAGAAACTTGCAGCAGTACAGGTTTGAGAAAACGGGATTCATTACTAGTGAGGTATTTCGATATCGATCACACCATCGAGGAAACATCACTCACACGTGGATTTGTATATACAGGGTTGGGGGGGGGGGGGAGTGGTCATGTCTGAAAGCTCATCACTGGTCGAGATCTGCCTGTCATGCGCAGAACATGTACACAGATCAGCCTGTGGCCGAAAATAGATTTGTTCCTACCCAGCGGAAGGTTGGAAATATCCGCCTCTATTTTTAGCAGGGGGTACAAAACTCTAAACTGTTCACAAATTTGTGTCACTTTTCAATTTGATCTTGTTACGGTGGGGAGGAAATGTATGATTAAAAATCTTCGCTGTGAGCTTTTTGAACCGAGATGCCCTCCAAATAATAGTAGTAGT
>JBCEWB010000001.1:8063319-8084203 GCA_039654565.1 Peronia peronii
AAAGTTAACTGATCTTGCTGGCCAAATTTTCGAGCCCGCTTGGCTCTTCGTCGGGGCAATAATGAAAACATATAAAAATCATCTATAAAACATATAAAAATAACTATCATGATGAGAGAGAGAGAAGAAAAAACGTTTTCATGATATAGCGTATTTTTTAGAGTTTTCTGTTACCCATATTAAAAATAACAAAGAGAAAGCTATCATTCCTTCTTTACAAAGTTTATATCATGCCGCGTGTACCCGACAACGGGAAGTAATTTGACTGATGGTCAGAATAGTTGGTTGGTTGGCTGGTTGGTTGGTTGCTTGGTTGGTTGCTTGGTTGATTTGTTGGTTGATTACTTGGTTGGTTGGTTGGTTGGTTGCATGCTTGCTTGGTTGATTGGTTAGTTGTTGATTGCTTGGTTGGTTTGCTTGGTTGGTTTGCTTGGTTGGTTGGTTGGTTGGTTGGTTGGTTGGTTGGTTGGTTGGGTGGTTGGTTGGTTGGTTGCTTGCTTGCTTGCTTGCTTGCTTGCTCGATCCCTTGATCTCGTCAAGAGTCTTGAGGACGCGGCGGGAATATTTCCACAGGAGCTCGCTCTTATTATTTTTATTATTTTCCTTTTTTTTTTTTTAAGATCGTCTATCCCATTCCAGCACGTTTCTCGGGGGAAGACAAAAAAATTCCCCACCCCCAACTGGACCATAAATATGAAAAAATCTTTTTTGAGAAAAGCAATTGTGTAAGATATGAAGTTGACTGGCTCAAAATATGAATTGGGCAAACTAAATAGGCGCCAATTTTTAGCCAGTGTGACTTTCTTTGTCTTTGAAATTTGAATGCCTTATTAGACGACAGGGAGCGGCTAATTGCCTGTCTCTCACATAAGCCTATAACTGTGACTATGTTTTTTATAGTACGTGTCTGCAGTGTGAGTCAGTTTAACTGTTCAAAATTGTTGTCACATTGTCGTTTTACTTACTGTGAAAAATCCACGAATCCACGTTCCTATATGTGTGTAGCCAGTTAAAGGGAGGGGGGGGGGGTCCTGAAAATAAGGTTTTGGAATTAAAATATCAAAAATCGGATTTTGCTATTTTTACACATTTTGAACGCTTCTCACACCAGAAAAACAACGGATGGGACCAGAAACATATGCTTTATGCCCTCCAAAACGGTTATACCTCGGCATCACTAAATGAATGTATAGAGAGATTATGAAAATTCAATTGCGATTTTCTCAATATGTATGATTTCTTCATTTTTTTTCACTAAGGCTTTTTTATTTCTCAACCAGTTGCCTTCAAATTTGGAATATACATCTTCCATAGCATGTGTTTTCATAAAATGCATCGCTTATTCTGAATTCCATTTCCGTTTTTGAAGGAAAATTGGACATTTGGTGGAAAATTGCGAAAAATTTACATCCGCCAATATACATATTTCAAAAATTTATTTAAAATATTCTATGGTATGTAAATAAAAGACAAATGCATTTTGTTATATTATACATGTGCAAAATTTCATTCTATTCCATTCAATACTCCAGGAGCCTTAGGCTTTTGAAAATAGCTAATTTTCATAACACAAACTCCAATTGGCGACGTTGTCATGGCAACTGGATGCAAAACAATATTTTTTCTACATTTTTCCTCTGATTTGGACATGCTGAATCTGAATTTGAAGCGTAAAAAATCCCTAGTTCAAGCATTCGAAAAATCACTCTCAGGACCCGAACCTCCTCTTAAATTTGATCCCATCCATTATATGTTACATAAGTATCCACGCCCGTTGACTTAATTGTCAAAGAGTGTTTCAGGTTATCGTTCAGAACAGTAGCAGCTAATTCACGGATCTAATTTCCTTGTCTGGTGAAACCAATTAAAATTGATTCTTTTCCTTACATATTACATTGTCATGTTCACCTCATGTGTCGGTTTAATTGTTCATGGGTGCTGAAACAATATCGTTTCGATTAATACTAATAGTAATAAATCTAGGAATCTTCTTCCTATATCTCTGTAACTAGTTGTCTTCCTGTTCTCAGATCAGCTTTGGCACCCCAGTAAAATGATGTTACATTAATGTATTCACGCCATGTGTCGGTTTAATTGTTCATGAGCGTTGAAACAATATCGTTTCCATTAGTAATAATAAATCTACTATTCTTAATTCTTATATCCCTGTAACCAGCTGTCTTCCTATTCTCAAATCAGCCCCAAAGGTCAGTTGAATGATGTTACATTACATGTTCACCTCATGTGTCGGTTTAATTGTTCATGAGTGTTGAAACGATATCGTTTCGATTAGTAGTATTAAATCTACGAATCTACTTATCAGTTGCCTTCCTGTTCTCAGATCAGCTCCGACGCTCCAGTACAATGACAGTGACTAAGGTTACATACACCTGCACGCCCCTCGCCATCTGAGCTCACGTTGACTTTGCTGAGGACTCGTCATTAAAACTGACGCCGCGAGCACCGTTTTCCACAGTTAAGTGTGCCTGCCTTCCAGGTCTGATGGAAAGGAAGGTGGCTGATTGGCTGCTTGCTGGTTTGAGAACCTGCCTGGCTCGAGTGGTGGTAGATTAACAGGTGAGTAGAAAAAGAAAACTACTGGAGTAGTTGTCGGAGAAGATGAAAGACAGAACATAAAGATTGGCCATGATAACATTGATCACAGCTCGGAGCGGAACAAATGGCGGCCCGGGAGATGAAGGCAATGAAGAGGCCGGTGAGCAGGATGATCCGGGCGCGCACGGCAAGGCGCGTGCCTCAGAAGGTCGACACGTGAGACCAGGTCATTAGACACAGGAAGTGAGTTGTAGGAGGAACCCGGGCGTGTGTCTGATCCAAGCACATCCGGAACACATGCTGATCACTTGTTTGTGGCACTAGGGCCGGGGCAGGGCGATGGTGTGTAGCTCTCAGCTTTGCCAGGGCTGTTTTTTCAGGCACTCACTCACTGAAGACCTGGCTGACAAGGACCTTACGTCGCACACATGAAATTTAAGCCTTCCATTGCGGAGGGGAAGGGGGGAAGGGGTACGGCCATGTTGTACTGGCGAAAAAAAAATCGTCAACAGCGACAAAACGAACGAGGAACAAGGAATAAAGCCAGTGTTGTGTGCATGAGGGTATGTGTACAATGTATGGCATAGACCCCTCCCTCCCCCCCCCCCCCCACCCCACCCCAATGGGCTGACAGATTGTTTGTTCAGGAAGTCACACATACACACACATACATACACACACGCTGGAGAAGGGAACGATTTGACAGCGAACTTCTGTTACTCCCGCTGAGACTGACGCTTCCTTTGGCAAATATACTCGCTCTCGCTGAGAATAGAACCATCTATACTATAAATCTACAACATAACACATAAAACACTTATGAACTCGAAAACTACAGAATGTATTCATCTGAAATTTGACACACAAAATTGTTGAATGAAGATCTGTTTCTAATCACATAAAACCTGAAAAAAGCTTACTATGTTTGACGTTATTCTAAAAAGGCGATAATAATTGAATAGTAAACCCACAGGAGTGCTTGATCCAAATTGTACGTTCGATAGAATGACACGTTCATAACACCAAGCACGTTTTCTTTGAGTAACATTCAGTTTAATCATCCAAAATACCAACATAGAGGTGCGCACGCTTGCCATGCACTTTGTAGTATCTGACCTACTATCTTTAGAAAATCACCCACGAAGGCCGTGGGTTCTCTACTAATATTCCATAAATCTACAACAAAACCCATAAAAGGCTTATGGACTCAAAAACTGCTAAATATATTCATCTGCAATTGGGCGTACATAATTGTTGCATAAAGATCTATGTTTCTCTACATAATCCCGAAAAAAAAGCTTAATTTGTTTGATGTTAATCTAAAAAGGTGATAATAATTGAATAATAAATTCGCGAGGGTGTTTGATCCGAATTGTACGTTCAATAGAATGACGCACTGTATTATCGTTCTTCCGCTTCCGCTCGCAGAGCATCCAAAACAACCAACACGTTTTTCTATGAGTAGCTTTCAGTTTAATCATCCAAAATACCAACATAGAGGTGCGCACGCTTGCCATATCACTTTGAGTCGTAGGACAGTATCAGTTTGACCTATATTTATTTTAAAAATCTCCCGCAAAGGCCGTGGGTTCTGCACTAGTCATCAAGAAAGAGAGAAATTAGGAAATTTACAGGCATCAAGATATGCAGTTACATCTATTTGTTGAACAGGATGCCAGAATAAGCGTTCCATGACTGTAGGAAATGTTGACAACAATTTCATCATATTAAAGTTGTCCCCGTACATATACAGATGCATCTTACTGGCATGATTGACAGACATGTTGATATTTCTATAAAAAAAAACATAGCATTTCCTTGAACTCTGTTGCGTTTGTCTTCGGTATGGTGCGGTTGTGTGCGTATATATGTATGTATCTCTGTGTATATATTGTAATTCTGCAGTTTAATAGATCTCTGGTATTTTTATCAACCACGCCTTTCATAATTTTAATTAGTTATGCATCTACTCCTCCAATAATAGTACAAAATGTGAATGATAATATAGTAATAATAATTACCCATATTATGTAGTTGGTATAAAGAAAATCAATGTTCATTTTCCCACGCAATGATATGTACTAACATTTCTAAAAGAGAAGATTTATAGTGAAATAATAATATTTATAAGCACTGAATTCTATTAGCTAGTAGATCTGAACAAGAAGTTATATTCCCAGAAAGTATGTCACGACAATCTCTGAATTCCTAAAAAATGTTAAACTGTCTGTATAGACATAAGAGTTTTGTTTTGTTTTTTTTCTTACGCATTGACTATTGTTATTAGGTGACCAAAATAGACCCAATGGTCTAGTTCGACCAGGTTTTCCTTTTCGACCAATTAAATTAAATTTGATTTGATTCGGGACATTAAATCAGACCTTGTAGATTCCAGATCTGAATCTAGACCTTAAAAGGGAGGAGTTCCAGACCAGGTCAGCTGGCTTTTTTTTCTTTTGAGGGGGTGGGGGGAGAATGATGAAGGTTAGATTTATAATTAGGGTTAGTGTTATGAAGTTAAAGTTAGATATTTGGGTTTATTCAAGTACCCTAGAACAATTTAGTTACAATGTTAAGATCACGCAAAGAATAATTGTGGTTATTTTACTCACCTGGTAGCAATAGGCTATTGAGACTAGTTGGACCATTTGATAGCAATAGACCATTAAGATTATTTCAACCACAAGCCTGATAGCAACAGCCTTGTCCATTATTTTAACGCATTGTCATGAAATAGAGTTCTATGGACACAAATGAGCATAGCACAGATGTTCGTCAGAAATTTACATATGAGAAGAAAGTTTAAGTTATCCGGACAACGGTAAAAGGTTAATATCACTTCGAGATGTTCATAGCATAAGCTTAGCCCTGTACAGTCTTATGTCATAATACTTAACAGCAATTATAATTTTATCATGATGAGACGAAATAATTTCGTTTTCTTACCAATATATCTCCTATAACTAAATTCCAATAATTCTATTTTATAACAGATCAACGGAAATGAGATTACTCTTTTGTGCTGTCTACAGTTAGTGCCCAGAAAACTTCCCGTAAAAAATTGTAGTAATAAAGGCACATACAGTTCAACATCCCCTGGGAGGATGCGACCTTTCGAAACTTATCGAGAGACAGACTCCTAATCCCTGTACCACGACGCAGCCTTTTTTTTTTTTTTTTAATGTATGATGCATTTAATCCTAAGAAAGTCTCGGCTTTAACTGCCTGCCCTGTTCTTCGGTGAGAAGAATTTTTGTGAGTAGAAATTTGTAATTTGAACATTTTGTCCGGACAGCGGCATCTCCGCCTATTCTTCATCCAATTTTTAACTGCCAAGGATTTTTCAACATCCGTAACGTATCCACCAAAGTTCGGAAATATATTCGCCCTTATCCGAGAGACTAGACGCCAGGCTCTCAACCTAAGAAGATAGGGGACTGTCGAGTCATCGATAAACATACGGGTTCTAATCTTCGAATCTTCCCATTGCCCGCTGGTAGGCCGAGATAGCTATTGCAGAAGGTTGAAAGGCCTAAAGAGAAGGTAACATAACTATAATAGGATCCGAAATTCGAACCCTCGACATCCGCGACGTATTCTCGCCGGGTAACAGGCGTCTAACCATTCGGCCAGGGCGCATTCTTGTTCTATCTTTTTTGTTCCCTTCAAGCTCTCCAATCATAATCTCGGTTTTAAATGGTTGCCTATTTTTGGCGAGAATTTCTGTGGGTAGAAATTTGGAATTTGGATATTTTGCCCAGACAGAGGCACTCCACCTACTCTTCATCGATTTTCAACTGCCAAGGGCTCTTTAACGTGCGTAACGTACACGCGGGATTTCGAAAATATATTCATCCTTATTTGAGAAGACTAACGTCAGGCGTCCCTATCCAAGGAACCGTTGAGTCACTGAAAAATGCAGGTTTTAATCTTCATATCTCTCCATCCCCCAATGGCGGGATCCGCGAATCGAACATGCAACCCACAACGTGAGTTGTTCACCACGGAGCTGACGCCAAACCACATGGTCACGGCGCATCTTTGTTCTATTTTCTCACTGATATCCGATCGAGTCTCGGCGTCACAGTCCAGGAATGTGGAGCAGAAGACGGAGACGATCCCAGAGCTGAAGGTCCCCGGGGGCGGGCGGCTCGCCTGTCGCAGCTGGAGTATACAACGAGTTAAATCGTGTGAGAGATAAGTGTTGATTGTGTTGTATCGCCATTGATTGTTGGCCGACAGCCGGGGCGCCGCGGATTTGCCGAGCTCTGGCGTGACGGGGTTAATCATTCCAACCTTCTGGCATCCACGTGACTGCTCTTCAACCACTGGTTAAGTAAAGGCTGTTTACGGCAAAGCGAAACGACTTGGTGTTGAACTTAACAAGTCATGACGAACGAAATTACCCACAGTCGAGTGACTCATGTTGACTAAATGCCACTCGTTGTGAAATAAACAACCAGTGTATGGTGCTCAACTCTTATTGACCTAAATAATGAACAGTTTGCTCTTAAATGCCGTGTACGATTTATGTTGAGATTTAAATTAACAACTTAAGTTCAACTTAACACCTCAAGCTTTAATAAAGTGTTATACTATGGGACTCATGGTAGTCAACTAATTACAGCGAGCATACTTAACTTATCTACTCACAGTGAAAAGAAAAAAAAAAAAAAGGAAACTGACCAAAATAACACACGTCCAAACCATCCATTCAAATCTTGAGTTAAAAAGAATATGAGCACTTTATTTACCCATAAGGAAATACATCTTGACCAGTGCAGAATTATTAAGGATTTTCTATTGGACTCGGGGAGGGGGAGAGGCAGGGAGGGGACGGGAGAAAGGGTAACCACGGTCTTTATCCACGTTAATGAGGCGTAGGGGAATGCAGTAATTCAATGTGCTTTCGCAAACGGGAAGATAATCATAGAAATAAATATACAAAAGGCTGGGATCTTGGATTACAATAAGAAAATTGTGCTAAATACAATCGAGTGGACTACGTTGTACTAAAGAGTCTATGATGAACTTAACAAGCGGAATGAAGCGGTTGAATTGCGTTGGGCCTAGTGATAATAGGAAAATTCGGGTTAACCAAAACAGCATCCAGTTAGAACGAAACAAATTAATATTGACCAGAAATGTGTACAAAGTTATGACGGAACCAGACATCTCATGTTTTAATTTAACATTTGAACAATCCAGACTTGGTGTAGCCTATACCTGGTCTTGCTAAGTGAAAACAATGACTCGCTCTGTCTTTTTATTTGATATATCCGTTATAGATCTGTATGCAGCCTGATGCTAACCATCTGCCGAGATAACCACCCGCATGAGATTGAAATGCGCAAAGAGAATGGATGCTAACCATCCGCCGAGATAACCACCCGCATGAGATTGAAATACGTAAAGAGAATGTAATTAAGTCTCATGTCTCATGTGTTGTTTTGCTTTGTTTTGTCTTTTGTCGTTGTTTTCGGGTGTCTTTACTGGATATAAATATTTCATAGGAAATGCATTTATTCCTATCCTGTTAAAGGGCTCAGTAATCACTGATAATTTTAACCCCCCCCCCCCCCCAAAACACATATAAACATACAAAGAAACATAAACACGAAACAGAAGAGGGCGGGGGTGGGGGGGGGGGGGGAGGAGGTGGCCAGGAGCATGAGTTGTAAGACAAAGACAAAAATAAAGTGAGAGAGGGAGAGAAGAGAGAGTGAGTGACAGAGAGAGAGAGAGAGACAAGACGAAGAAAAGGAACACGAGGAGAAATAAATAATGAGATGAAATATTTAAAGCTTGTCTGCCTTCTGTTGCATTGTTGGCGTATTGTAATAAAAGTATGTGTATATCGACGGGAAAGGGGGGCTGAAAAAGAGGAACAAGGGGACGGGAGGGGGTGGGGTTGGAAGGGGGATTGACACGTTCCTGTGTGAAGAATTTTCTCCAGTATACATTTATATTCACCACGGAGCTGACGCCAAACCACATGGCCACGGTTACCCCTCTATTCTTTATACTAGACATACAGCTATTAAATCTTTTAGTGTAGCCCAAGATGTTTTTCTGAAAGACCAGTTTCTAGAGATAGCGTGTATTCGTCTAATCGTCGTTTAGTGCCCAAAATGAAGTGGGAATTTGCTTGTTTGTCCCCGCCAAATACTGTATATCTCTGCGGAGTCGCAGTCAACTGTTTCAGCTCGGCTGCCCCCGCAATTGAAAGGAGTTAGAGGGTGACTGTCAGCTTGACTCAAGTCCGGGCCCGTAGATTAGGGGGCCCAACTGACGCCGGGCTTAGGGCCTCACGGCGGTTGGCGCGTCACTGGGCCGGCCTGAAACTTATGCCTGTCCAGTTGCCACTTGTCGGCGCGTCCAGTGGGGCAGCTAATTGTGGGGATCACAGACGCTTACTGGTGTCAACCGGGCCCTTCACCGCCACGATAGGTCGCTGATAGAGCTGTTTCTCCCCTCTTAATACTATTGTCTGCCCCCCCACCCCCCCAAACCACATACTCACTACTCACCTATGTTAGAAAAGAGAAAGGGGTTTCGTGGATTTCACCTGGTCCGGGTTTAAGCTTTTACTGAGTTATGGCACTTTTTGTTCCCGAGCAAGCTCAAGAAACTTAAGTCTTTTCTGGCAGTAGGTTTTTCCACATCTCCCTCCCCTCACCCTTTTTCTTCTATTCATGTCCTTGAGTCACACCCTCATAAACTTTTTGCCCTTTTTCCTTTTTTTTAAGACACGTATGTGTAATGGGCGATCTTTGTGACCAGCCCTGTTACTTCCCTTTGATAGACACAAGGGGTCTTGAGCAAGCCCAGTAAAGAAGAACAAAAATCACTTCTGCGTCCCTTGCTTGAAATACAGATCCACGTCATAAACACACACACAAAAAAAATATGATATAAAGAAAAGTTCCTCTTACTATTGCTGTAATTTTTTTTTAAATGTTTGGTGATCAGTCCTTCGAATGACATGAATTAAAGTGATTTTTTTTTCTTTACACTGCTTGCTCTACAGCCCTGGTGTCTGGTAAAGGGAAGTAATAGGACTGGTCACAACGATCTCCCATTGCTCCAAATGTGTAGGATGAATCCATTTAGGTTTCTATGTCAAAGAGAAGAAGTGTATTCATCCTAAATACACATATATATACACGAATGCACGTTAAGTTCAGAAAAAAAAAAAGAAAGAGCTTTAGTGTCTCCTTAGCATACACTCACTTACAGCATTTGTAAGAAGAAATACCTTATATATTCTAACTTAATGTATTTCAAGTCAAAAAGACTCTTAATTAAGATTCCCCTCCAAGAAATCACGCTTAGGAATCAAGTTAGCTAGCACTAGCATTCCTTCATGCTTTCCTGATTCTACCATTTTCGTAAAGAACGCAGAACAAAAGAAAAAAATAATCCTGAATTTTAGACAGATAAAAAGGTTAACTGTTTTTTTGTTTTTTTTTAAATCGACTTTCTTCGGACAAATAAAGATCAAACAAAAGACAAAAACGAGAAAAAGAAGGCAAAGGTTTTTATTTGAATGTTAGATTTATTTGCAAACCTCCATCACGTGTGCATTAGATTAAATCTTCCACGGACTGGCTGATAAAATTTACGTTTGAGATAAACTGAACAATCATCATTCAATTAAAATCGATGACCAAATGTACACAATGCTTTCACAGAAATATAGAATAACAGATAATTTTATATCTAAATGTAGAAATTGCAATTCCATGTCCGCTTAATCTTGATGAATTAGAATCTCTTAACCCTTTCACTACCACGATTGCTGTAGACTTCTTCTATTTTGTCTTATGTGCCAAAAGCAATGATTTCTGTTGGCTCCTGATGGACAAATATTCATTCAGCCAGTGCAATGTTCTTTGTGGTCTGCCAACAATTCAATGACCAGATAAAAAAAAAAGTTTGAAATAATGTCGTCATATTTTATGATTGTAAACCTGGCAGTTAAGGAGTTAAGGAAAGTGAAAGGAGGGGCGAGTAAGAGAGAATGGCGTGAATGAGTGCATTATTGTGACGATAACTGAAGTGTTGAAAAAACATGTTATTTATTACCATCTGACATACAAGGAGGAAAAAAAAGGAGGATTTCGGAAAGGGGAGAAAAAGGGAAAGACGTGAATGAACAGAGTGATGAGACGACAGCTAAAGAGTTGAAATACATGCTATTTATTGTCACCTAATACACTAGGGAATAAAAAGGACGGGGAGGGAAGGAGGGGGGGGAGAGATAAAGAGAAGGACATGAATGAATCCAGCGATGAGACGATAAGTGAAGTGTTGAAAAGCGTGCTATTTATTACCACCTGACACACGAGTGGCTGTTGGCCGGAAAGACGTGTTGTATCGGAAGGCAGCACCGCATGCCCCGAAGTTAACAGCCTGTGCTCACACATACATTCTGGCAAGAAAGAAGGACTCTGGTAAGTCCATTTAACCCTCAAAGTGTTGTTTAACTCTAGACGTGTCAAGAGGCCCATCCTGTCAATGACTCACTCATCATAGATTCCGTTGTAATCTATTCCCCCTCCTCCTCCCCCACCCTCCCCACACACACTCTTTCTTTCCGAATACACAGTGTCGTGCGACAGTATTCATCTTATATCACCTTAAGCATGTTTAAACTGTCATTTTTTTTAGTCATAAATATTGATGTCATCGAGGATACCCTGACACGTCAACAGAGTTTCTGCTGGCATTGTCAGGGTTAAAACTGCTTCCTTAGTACATAGTGACAATATGTATTCGTTTTCAGAAATTTGTAATACAGTCCCTAACTGGCAATATAGTAGAGGTATTATCTTGTCACGGGTTTAATATTACGTTTTCGGCACCGCATTGCTTTCGCTTTACTGTTTTCAACCTCCTGCCGGTGGTTACCTCGGGATTCGTTCAAAATTAAATGTAATGAGCGAATCTCTAAACAGATCAACCTCTTGACACTTCTAAGGTTAACAGTTGTCAACAACACTAGCAGATACCTCTGTCTCTTTCTCCCTCTTTTTTTCCAACTCTCCATCTTTTGTGCCTTGATGCCCTTGCGTGCGACAGTTTATTAATAAGCGCCACGGGGCCCTGGGAAGTGAGCAACCTAAAACATCCCCTAACATCATGTAATGTCTCCCTCTTTATCTCTGCATCACCGTGCACTCACCATCCTGAGCACCCCTCCACAATTGATTAATTACAATTGGCGAACAATCGGGAGGTGGCTACCACTCCAAGGGAGGGGGGGGGGGGAGGGGAGGGCAGGCCCTGGCCGGTGATGGGTGGAAGTCAAGAGGAAATCGCTCTCCACACGCAAACCTAGGAGCCTCTCGTGCTTAATGACGCGAAGAGCCGACTCACGCCAGGCCAGATCAGGAGCGAAATGGTTGCTCACTGCGAGTTCTCCCCTCGACTAGCACTTGCATTGAAGTACTTCATGCTATAGAGTAGTTAGTTACTCTGAAAACGTCCGGTGGGAGAAAAAGGATATTTTTAAAAATATTTTTTAAAAATAAAATTATACCTATGCCATATTGATCATTTAGCACTTTAATGCCATATGTTATCTTAACACGAAAACATGTGTTCGTTATAGAACCAATGTCATTCTAGCAGTTTTAAATAACACGTTATGGTGCAACTAGGTATTTGTTACAGTCAGTCTTAAGTATCTGCTGGCATAAATCAGTTAGAGATATCATCAACGTGTCTTAATAATAACTTTCATGCATTACATTATGACTCACAAAAATTCCAAGACATTTTAACTTGGGTGACATAATTAATCATATACTAATTTTGGCATGTACTATGAACAAGCCTATATACAAAATCTGCCAACGGCCGCAGATGATTTTGAATTAACTGTCACAGAAATTTCCCAGGCAAACTTACTTTAATGTGTACCTACCATCATAATCAAGCAATTTGACGTACAGTTCAGCGATTACATATGCCCACGACTCTCCCTCCCCACTTCCCTGTTATCTGCCGAAGACCCACAGATATCGAAGTTTGCTCACGTAAGGTAGAATGGAGACTATGACCAAAGTAGGGATCATTCTGAGCTTCGAATCGTTCGTGCAACGAAGATAAGAAATCGCATTGAACAAAATCTGTGCATGATGCGATTTGTTGTAGATATTATAATAGAGGGTCGTTAAGAGACACGCGCAAACATAGACAAACATACACGGAGGCAAACCAGTGAGTGTATGTGTATGTGTGTGTGTTGTGTGACTGTGTCCCAGGTATGTGTGTGGGTGTGAGGAAGAGTGGCAGAGAGATAATGCGCACGCCATATCGAACCAGCTCTGGAAAGAACGTAATGAATCATGTCAGTTTTTTTTTTTTTTTCGTTCTTCTGCCTCTTATTGAGGGCTCGTGATTTTCTATGTTTTTCATAATTCGTAATAGTTCAAATTAATGGACAAAGCATCTACACCGAAAATTAACATTTCATAACGTCTTCCTATTTACCAGGTAACTGTAAACAGTAAGGGTCAATTTGGACCGTTGAAGGTGAAATTGCGGCTATGGACCCATGTCTCTTTCACATTGTCGAATTCCTCATTCAACATGATGACCGGTCTCAGTCTTTTTGAAAATGTCTCAAGGAAGAAAAGGGAGTTTCTTAAATCCTCTTGTAAAGACAGTCTGTAAAGCATAAGAGGGATATGTTTCAGATCGGTGGGGGAGAGGAGGAGGAGGAGGAGGAGGAGGAGGGGGGGGGGTCAGGAATGCTATTTTTATCACTTCCTGTGGGTGGTTATCTCTTAGTTCAAGAAACGATATCAGGCGCCTAAATTAAGGTCAGTAAAATAATTAGAGGCAGATTCAGTTTTGCTTTTTCTTGTGTTAAATCGGCACGATAAGCCATCATCTCTGTCTACATCTACGCTGTAGTTTGTAATTGTAACCTCATCCGTCCTATATATATGTCCGATCTATTGTTTTTCACTACAGATCAATTTACGACTATTTCGTAATCCGTCCATTTTTTGTTGCTGTTGTTATTGCTCTTTGTGTTTATGTATTTTTTTGTTGCAAGTTATCCGAGACATGATGTACAAGTTAAATGGTTTTGTAATACTCTTGCCTATCTCTTTGAAGGGGTTCTCCTGGCGAGAAATCTGACATCTTCTGATTGTCAGAATGAATGTAATAATCGATCTGGATATTAGAACCAGAGCCTGACATGTTAGCGCCAGCAGTGAAATATGACACAGAAAGCTCCAAGCCCAGATCCTCGAACAATGAGATACAGCGCAGTAAGGCAGCTTTGTTGGAGCTGTTTCGGACACCTTCATGTAATGATCATTTTAAATTAACAAAAAAATATACAAAGAGAAAATCGAAGAAGCTACGCACACAATGAGGACCACCATGCCAGACATCTTATAAGCATAATTATCTCTCTTATTTTTCTTTCTGTAATGATGTTTTCTTTATGTGCCAGTAATCAGAATTCAGGCCAATAATGGAGTCACCTAACTAGAGTTAAGCTACTTGTGTCTTGCACCGTCCGTCAACAGTTCATTATGATCGCTTGCAACTTGATCAATGGATGGGCTGGCTGGCTGGCTGTCTACGGCGGCTGCAGGCAAGGCGTCGATGTTCATGCCCTTATTAACAAAAGGTTGGACGTTTGATGCTCCCTGAGCACACTTGACTAAATGGTTGGGAAATGGAAAGAATGGAATAAAAACAGCGGGGGTGGGGCTTGGCCGGGTTGTCACGTGATCCCCAGGGATGTGAGCCGGAGTGACAGGTCTTGGGATTGGCCTCATTACTCACTGATTTGCTCTGCCCTGCCCTGCCCTGGCCTAGCCTGGCCCTGCCGTGGCTACAGTCTGGCTCAAACTGCTGGGAAAAGCTCAGTGACAAGGGGATGGGAAAGTTGAAAATGTTATATGTAGTAGCAGTAGTAAAATGAGGGAGTTTGTTTCATTCATTGAGCCACAACCTCAGCCTTGATGTTATTCTTGTGAAAGATGGAAAGATGTAATGTGTGGGAAAAGCTCTAGGGCAGGGATGTCCAAACTTTTTGCAAAGAGGGCCAAATTTGATGAGGTGACCATTCAGTCTGACATTCTTTGAATCATTAATGTTCAATGCAAATGATCTATTTAATGGAATTCTTATTGCAGATGGCTTACTTTTCATTTCTTCACATAGAACACAAATAAATCTAAATACGCTTTTACCAAAATCACTCTGCCTTTCATATTTGAAGACTACGTAAAATGATGAGAATGTCTGACTAATAAAAAAAAATATTTTTTCGGGAAGATTAAACATATCCAGGTTAGTTTGAAACGTCACAGAGACTGCGGGCTGTGGAAATTTGAACACTGACCGCAACTGATACCTGACTCTGGACATGCCTGCTCTATGGGATAATAATATGGCTCAGTGTGATGTTCAAGCAGTGGGAGTGAAAGACTACGTGGAAGGAATAATTGGTCTTGGGAGTCCGATTTACCCAGGGTATAGCAACCCAAAGTTGTTGTGTTTGTTCAGGGGCATCTTATATGCATTAAGTGTGGCCAATACAGGTTTTGTTGGTAAGAAAAGAGAAAATATAGACCAGAGAAGGGGGAAAAGGGGCAGGGGAGGGGTGGTAAGGTTGAATTGTTACCTGTCTAAGAAACAGTTTAAAAAAAAAAAAAAAAAACCCCAAGGCTTATTCAGGTCAATCAAAAAATATATAAAAAAAAAATCCAAGCTTGTTCTTACGGTTATATTCTCATACGCCTTTCAGTCACTTGTGGACGGTTGTCTTGGAGGATCATTGTTGAACAAAACAAAACAAAACAAGAAAATTTTACTGGTTAAAAAAAAAAGGGTATCATCAGCAAAACAAAACGAGCCGAATCAAAACGAAATAAAGCTAGGTGACATTTTGTCTGTTAAAAGAGTATTTAATGCAAGTGTGTCTCTGTATGTGTGTGAGAGTGGATATATGGCATGATTTGCAGATGTCCTAACCTAAAGGATTTTTTTTTTTTTTTATATTGTGGCGATGTATTTCAGATGATGGAATCTACAGGTGAACATGGACAAGCGCTGATCACGGTGAGGAATTATACCTTATAATATCCTGTTTCCAAATATATGCCTGATTAATATGAGGTTTCGACTCCATGTTACTGGTATGCAGGTAGAATCTCTGCCACAAGAGTAAGGAACTCGTTCATATAGTCTAATAGGAATAAAAATCAGTGTTTTAAACTACGGTATATCGAAATATTTAACGGATAAATCACTAAGTGAAATATGGGATAAAAGAACACGTACTAAACTCAAATGTTGAAGGCAGTTATATCTTTGTCTTGATTTTCCACGACCTTTGGTAAATCTGCTCTCAGATGACAAGAAATCTGTACATGATCGTATTACATAAATGGAGATCTCTTCTGAAACTGTACTCTTTGAATGCTGGAAATGGTACACGTTTTCTGCCCTCTTAGCCTTTACGCACCAAGCTGCGTAATTCCATTTATATAAATGTCATCGGGGAGGGAGGTGGTGGATTAGGATATTAGGAGCCGTAACGGCTACGTCGGAATGAACTGAGGACCTAAAGCAGTGGTTCTCAACGTTTTTGCACTCTCGACCCATTTCGCGAAAGCTTGAAACACACGAGACTCCCCCCCCCCTCCCCCCCCACTGTAAAGCACACGTATATGCGCATACACTCATATACTCGCTAGCAGAGACACATACATGCACTTGCAGACACATATACACATTCATACAAACACATACACCCACAGGCGTGCATACAGGCGCCTGCAATGTTATCTAATGATACTGAACAGCTGTAACACGGGTTTGTTTCGTTTTTTTTTGGGGGGGGGGGGAGGGAGGGTTATTTTTTTTTTTTTTTTTCGCTGGAACAGAAACAAAAACAAACAAACAAAATATGTCATTAAGAGAATAAAAAATATATAACTGATGAGTTGAAATTAATTTCATCCCAAGCCACTTCTACCCGACCCCCGTGCAAAGGTTTGGCGATCCCCAAAGGGGTCGGGATCCACCGGCTGGGAACCCCTGACCAAAAGCTCTTGGCATGAAAAGGGGTAATCTTACATCAGCAGCAGCCTTACTTTATTTCATCTGGTAAACCAAGACCGGATTCACAGTTTATCTGAATACACATGTAACTCGAGCGCCAAGCATAATTTTCACATGGAGCTAATCCATAGCTCATCTCTGAATGTGAAAAGGCAGCATAAAAAACGAACACCTTTTTCTATTGGCTCCTAGTAAAGAAACATTACAGTTAATTAAGAACAATAGCCTGTCTTTTTTTAGAAATGTGAAGTTTATTCCTTAGAAAATCGCCTGATGCAGATCAGCATGGTCAAATCACTTAACTATTTGATAACAAAACATGGAAGTTGGAGAAATGAAATTATAAAATCCATCAGCGGATCTGTCCAGTTTATATTGTGAAATCGATAGTTTTATCTCTCATAAGAACAAGATGATAAGGACCCTTGAAACCGGTAGTTCATATATTTTTTAAAAAAATAATTATGTGGCCTTTAGGTAAAAACTGAGTGCAGTACAACTGTGTGGTGATACGAACTTGTCTGTCAGTGTTTGAAGAGTCTACTAACTACGTATGTATTTGTGATAATTTAACTTGGTCACTGACTTTGAAGACATTTTCTTGTCTGATTTGGTTTGCAAGATGCGGCCAAGTGTTTGGATAATATAGCAACGAAATATACTTGTTGTGTGACCTTAACTTTTTTTTTTTTTTTTTAATGAATTCGATTCCAGTGCTCGATATACAGTGCTTGAATCGCTCTAGTCAAAAAAATGATCTTTTATTTATTTATTCATTTATTTTTTGTTTTGTTTAATGAAACTTAAAATTTGATTCCAATACTCGATTCTCAGTCAAAGGAATGCCCTTTTTTTAAAAAATGAAACTTAAAACTTGATCAGAGTACTCGATTCCCTATGCTCTTTTCTGGGTATTACTGCGACAGGTTCTAGAAATCACTGGAATCATTCATATTACTACAATCTGACAATGAAACGGTTCAGACCGCCTGTAGAGGTAAGATAATGCAGCTTGCAGTGATATGGATCCCTCTACAGATGTCTGCAAAAATCAACCACATTTATCATGTCCACATGATACCAGCAACTCGTGTGCAAAAAAAAACCTGTCTGGCCGAGGATTATCCCGCGTGGGACAGGATCAGTCACTGATAAAAACATGTTTTATTTCAGAATCTGTGCCGGCTATTTGTACCAGAATGATATTATGGAAACGGTAAAAATGTCAGTCCCGATTTTTTCTTAACCTTTGTGAACCCATATAAGATTGAATTTCATAAAAATTTAACCTCATTCGAAATTTACACCAAAAGCGACATTTGAAAAGATCACACCAAAAACTGAGATCAAATAGTGAAAAAAACAAAACAAAGCAAAACAAAATATATCAGTCTATATAGGAATGTTTGGTCCTTTAGAAATGTCACGAAAGTTTCAGTTGTTCTCCAAGGCTAATGTTACGGTTATTAGGTCACCGTGAATAAGTGGATAGACGTTAACTTATAGAACAGTGAGGCGAGATACACGATATATATATATACTTCAAAGCATTATGGCGCCCCTTCAGGTCATGCTCAGAGAAACGGAGAGTAGAAAGGAGAGGGGGATGGAGAGACAGGGCGGTGGCAGGGAAGAACGGAGGAGGGGGGGGGGAGGGGAATAAGTGCAATATGAAATTTTGTGGTTTATTTATCTTCCCATTGGTAGATCTATTTGTGATAGTAGCATCATCATTATATATCATACAGTCAGTGTTCTTCGTCTTTTTCTTATTGTTGTTATTCATAAATATTCTGTTTTTATTATTATTATTACTATAATACTGTTATTATTAAGTAAATATGAATGCATCTTACATATATATTGTGTCTGATCAGCTATGAATGGAATTTCCTTTTAAGGACAAAATAAAGTTTATCGTATCTTATGCTATATTATCTTATCCTATTGTTCTTGTTGTTGTTCATGTTATGTATGATGATGTTGTTGCTGTTGCTGTTACCATTGTTCATGTTGATCCTGCACCTTTTGTGTCCGTAATTCTGCAGCAGGAGAAAGAATGGCATCACCTAACTTCACATGATTATCTAGTCACACGATTACTATAATCATTACATAACTATTTTAGTTATTTTTACCATATTGTTTCGTAAGCAGGAATTTATCCACATTATGTTTATGTGACAGTGACAGAAAGTCGTGATCCTTTGTCCATCATCACATTCAACATTTTCTAAATTGATTTTGTTCTTTCTCTCCCATACAGGAGGTATTTAATTGATCTTATATATTTACCTTTTATCAAATTGTGAACTTACATGATTCAAGATACAAAGAAAACAGATTTAATAATCTCTTTAAAGACAGTGTAAAAGACGATGGTGTAAACAACGGCCAAATGAGCATGACCTTCTATCACAGTCTTTCATATAAAGTTTAATGGGGCTTTTTTTCATCCCTTGACAAGTTCCAGAGGAAGGATGCAGACACAACCATGTGCAAGAAGATCACATATGACAGAAAGGAACACTACGAAACATAGGTAGCCTAACTTTAAGCCACTAGTGAATAAAAGAGCTTAACAAAATAAGGAAATGAGATAAGCTCGGATTAGGTAAAACTTACTGAAAAGAGGCATGGCAAAGAGTGATAAAATTATATACATATGTGCAACGGTAGATCGTTTTGACCAGCCTTATTACTTCCCTTTGCTAGACACATGAGATGTTGAACAAGCGGTATAAAAAAAAAAGAAAAATATCATTTTACTTCTTGTTATTTGAAAGACTGATTACCAGAAAAAAAATTATAAAATTTTAACAATAAGAAGAAAACATTTTCTTTATACTACAGGTTGTTGTCGACTTACGATTGCATTTGCTTACGACTGACTGGTCGTAAGTCGATCTGGGCTTAAGTCGATCTATATTAAATTACCTTAAGTATATTATGCTGTGTAAAGATATTGTAATAACCATAAAGTCATATTTTATCAACATTTTCGCAGTTCATATTTCATTTTCGTTCTTTAGGCATTGTTTCCATCTTTCTTTAAATTTTTTATACCTTTAAGGGTTTAAATCAAACAGTGCATACTACAGTACAGCTCGTTTATTATGTGGAAAACATACAATATATATATATAAAAACAAGCGTGAAAAAACGAGAGGGATGCCTGCCGACCAGACGATCGTAAGGTCGATCAGTCGTAAGTCGCATAGGTCGTAAATCGACGACTACTTGTATTAATAATTTTGTTCTTCTTTACATTGCTCGTTCAACACTTCCTTTGTCTAGCGAAAGAAAGTAATAGAGCTGGTCAAAATGATCTCCTATTCCTTCAAAAGAAAATCTTTTAGCGGTTGATACCATGTAATATACAGGAAATATACACTGACACATACACACGTGCGCATATCGTCCATTATCATTATTCATGCACCAGAACAAAGCATCATCTTTAAAAAATTAGATAGATGAAGAAGAAGATAAATAAAAAAAAGTTAAACAAAACATATAAAATACAGCAAAGAAATAAACAGGAAAAGAAATAAACTACCTAATAAATCAATAAAAAGATCATAAATAAATAAATGAATAGACAGAAACATAAACACAAATAAATAAATAATTAATTAATAAATGAATGAATAAATGAATAAATCATTAAATAAATAAATAAATACTACATAAATACATTAACAAATAAATAAAATACCAAATGGACATCGCATATAACACAATGTTAAATAACACAATGTTGAAAGAAGGCATTAACCGCACAGACTTAAAGAAACCCAAAGAAGAAACAAACATATAACGAGAAACAATCTCTCTGTTATGACACAGGTCATAAATAACGGAAACCCAAGGCACATAAACAGACTATCATCCGCACCCAATCCCTCTGTAGCATGTGAGCAGTTACAGGTGACTGCATGGTGAACGCACATAAATCGACAGGCAATCTCATGTGAAAGTCTCCTGCATAACGCAGAATGAGCTACCAGCGATGCGGCTCATAAATTTGGCGATATCGAAGGCTTTTGCAAGGGATGAAACCACGCAGTGGTAAATTGTCATAATGTTCTAGTTAATTGCTGTGTTAGGGAATTAGAGTGCCGTAACATAATGCTGGGAATAAAGAGGGTAGATAGATAGATAGATAGATAGATAGATAGATAGATAGATAGATAGATAGATAGATAGACAGATAGATAGATAG
>JBCEWB010000001.1:8111494-8130762 GCA_039654565.1 Peronia peronii
GGGGAATGGGGGTGGTCTTTTGGTGGTTTTTTTGTTTTTTTTCCTTCCCCCCCCCCCTCTCTCTCTCTTTCTCTCTCTCTCTCTCTCTCTCTCTCTCTCTCTCTCTGCCATCTCGCACGATAGGATGGCTCTGACAAGTTTTGTTGACTTTAATACATGATTATTAATGGTCCTCATTTTAATTGTTTTCATTATAGACAACAGATCATCGTAAGATCCAATGGCCTGCGTTTCTCTGGTCTGGACCTCCAAGTTGGTAATGTGGCCCAATGCATGCCCTTACGTTACATTCTAGAAAAGCTTTTAATTCTCCTGGGGGTGGTTGGTTTACTTCTCTTTAGTACTGTTTATGTTTAGTATCTGCTCGTGTTGTAAAATTGGAAATAAAACAATGAAGCAACAATTCATAAGCGAGCGTCGTGCATGGGCAAGGCAAACCGACGCGTGACTGCGACTGAGCGGGCGAGCGGGGAAACGGGACCAGACCTGTGTTATACTTGTAAGGTAGCCAAGCGGCTCGCTGTGCTAGGGTAGATCTAATTCAAGAACAGAAATCAGATTGCAAGTCGCTGCCCAGAAAACGGATAAAATCCAATTTAGACCCAGTTATTACGAACTGGATAATTTGGAAATCCAGTTTAGACCCAGTTATTGCGAAGTGGGTAATTCGAAAATCCAGTTTATCAAAATCCAGGTCGATGCCAAGCACTAGTGGTTACCTCGGCTCCTGCATGCCAGAAAATTTGCAAAAGTTTCTCGTCTCTAATGCCTGAATCCTTCCCGGACGCTCAAGTTCATCTGTCTCCTTCTTACAAGTGTTGTCAGAAAAAGAATCTGAAATGGTAAAGCCATTTAACAAAATCCAGTGGCCTTGCCAAAAAAAAAACGTGCTGCAAGGAACAATAGACGGAAAGCGCAAAAGATGTGGACAGAAGGAAAAATGAACCGACAACATTTAGCGATGGACAAAGACAACATCTGCAGATTGCCAGGCTCTGACCCACAACCGCGATGGGAGGAGAAGATTATGCACAACCCGTCAGAAGACGCTCCAATGATACCAGGCGGAGTGAAGTACTACGAACAAATAGAAGTTTCACAGACAAAGATTAATTTGGCAATGACTAGGAAGTGCACCAGCCCGATCTTAGAACTGATGGCAACTTTACTGTCGTTCCAGATGGGTGTTGGTTCTGGTCTGGTCTTAGCAAATTTTGATGACTGAAATCACAGAGTTTGACAGTAAAGATCGGACTAGATTTGAGAAGGCCCGCTCTCCATGATATGGGACAAATGAGGGATCCTGAGGGAAGAGACCTCGATAAGGTCAAGAACAATTCCTTTAGCATTAGATTTGAAAGTTTTAACGAAGATTCGAAGAGATTAAGCCGGATGATATAGTATAAACATTCAAAGATGTTAAGCCACAAAAGTCATGGATATATATAATAATAATTATTTTTTGATAAAGGAAAAAAAGATTCAAGAGATTAATGTGAACATTTTAAAGGAGATTCCATGGGCTTAAAACCAAATGGAGTTCAAACGTGTTAATGACAATTCCAAAAGAATCAACCCGATGAAAACAAAGATGTATAAATAAAGACATCAAATCAATATATCATGCCTAAATCTTCCTCCACCTGCCCCCCCCCCCCCCCTTCTTGAGCTAATCTCGGTGACTGTGCTGACAAAACAGAAAGCAGTTCATTTCTTCATATTATCCTTCCATCGTTTCCTCTGTCTACCTCGTTTTCTTCCTGTCTTCTTTCTGGTACAGTGCCCTGCATTATGGATTTTGCAAGGTATTATTTCGATCGTGTGGCCTGACTGTACTCATTTTAACCTCCGCTGTCTTGCTGTCCACAAGAATGGCGCAGGACAATACCATGTCCTAATTTCAAAGCTGTCTCAATCTCTGGCCAAGTGTAATAACTACTATGTATTTACAGCAGCAATCAATTGATCTAGATCCATGCAGTGGTTCGGCCAACCACTGACTTTAACATTGGTGACTCCAGGAGACAGTTATTAATTTTGCTGTAGACAATGTCATAAACGGCACTATAATTACATATACTAACAGCTCATGGAACAGTTCGATAGTTATTCTTCGGAGGGGGGCATTAATTTCATGACATTGCTCTTCCGTGTGAACAACTCCCTTATTCTGTGCCGTGCAGAGGGCAAACACACAATTGGTGGTTGGCAAAGATTTGTTTGATTATGATATCTAAATGACAGCACAAACTAGTATAATGTACAAATTATTTTGTCTTATAAAGAATCTTAATGTAGCTCACTGAATTGACCCAAATTATAGACCATAACGGAATCGCTCCTCTCTCCCCCCTCCTCTCTCTCCCTCTCACTCTTTCTCTCTCGATATCTCCTCTCTCTCTCTCTTTTTCTCTCTCTCTCTCTCTCTCTTTGTTTTTGCCAATGCAGTTTATCACTGTACTTGACCAATTTTGCTAGTGAAATTTCCGCTGTCTGTTATTGTTGTTATTGTTGTTGTTGTTATTGTTACTGATTCTGTTGTTGTCATTCTTGATTCCCCCAATATAATCTGCGTTCATATTGTTGAGAGAGAGGTGAGGGGGGGGGGGGTTTCAAAACAGAACCACGAGCACCAGCAACAATGAACACTGCGAGCTGCCCTCGCTCGTCAAGTTCACTGACATGGCAATGAAAAACAAAGCCACTGAAAAGGAATCATGCATGAAATCAGTCTGAATCTGTGCGTGACTCAAAACTCGGCTGCCTGGCAGACCTAACTGTAATCAGATCGTAAATAATGGCACAAAAATATCGAATTTTTCCAATCAAAATGCACGGATTTTTTTTTTTTTTTTTTTTTTTTGTCATAACAATAATTATTAAGTTGTGCAATTATGGCCCAATATTGTACTGATTGTTAACATTGCGGTGTGTTTTTTCACAATGTGCTCAGAAAGGCCGAGTATCGATTCCTAGTAAAATAACAATTAACATTGCTAGACAAAAATAATGAAGCATTGACTAGTATGGCGCGAGAACGAGCGATTCTCAGAACGAGTCAATTCCGTTGGCTGATTCCATACTTAAACGGCACTCGAATACCTCCCTTTATCTCCTTCGCCATCATATTATAGTAGGCTACCTGTTGAAAAAAAAAAAAACACAAACATGATAAATCAAAGATGCCATCTCCCACCTTAAAGAACATTCAAATCAGAGGCTATATGGGTCATATGAATATACCAGAAAAGAGGGAGGAAACAGTAGAAAGTCGATGTGGGTGTTTGTTTTCTAAAATTTCTAAAGAACTTTAGCTTTGTTATTTTAAGAAACAGAAACACTTATCATTAACATTTATCATTAATTTGAAAACAGGTATGTGTATGCAGTGAAATCTGTTCCTCAGAACGATGTATTAAATATTTTATTTTACTTTGTTTTTCATTTTAAATCTTATTATGTACATGGCTTTTAACTCCTAGGAAAGTAAGATTATCTCGGCTTCAAGTGCCTGCCTAGTTTCTGGTGAGAAGATTTTTTATGGGCAGAAATTTTGAATTTGATAATAATATCATGCCCGGACAGGGGCGTCTTGGCCTACTCTTCATCCAATTTTTAACTGTCCATGATTCTTCAACGTGCAATTAAACGGAACCTGTGAGGTACATGTATATTTGCCCTTGTTTGAGAAAGGTAAATTCCAAGCTTCTTTATCAAAAAAAGACGAGGGGCCGATGAGTAACTGAACAAAAACCAATAGGTTCTAAATTTTTCCGATTCCCCCCGAAAAGATTCGAACCCGCAATGACTGGTTTCCGTCAAGGAGCAGACGCCTGACCTCTCGTTCAAGAAGTCCCCTGGTTTATTGTTGTTGTTGTTGTTGTTGTTGTTGTCAGTATGAAGCTATCTTTACTAACGGAATAGCTTGTTCGTGCTATTCATCGCCAGCACTGGCAGTCTTGGGCTATTATGGTGTTATGTACATAGCCTTTCAACCCTAACAACGTTAAGATTTAAATTACTCGTATCTCGGCGTTAATCAATTTTGTGGGCAGACATTTGACATTTGGACATTTTGCCTGTGTAGCGGCGTCTCCGCCCACTCTTCATTTAACTGGCAAGGATTTTTGGCTTTTTCATCGTATACACCAGACCTCCGTATTATATTCGCCCTTATCTGAGAAGACTAGACATTGAACTTCTCTGTCTAAGAAGCGGGGGGACTGAGTCACTGATAATAAGCCAACATATTGCGAAGTCGTTCCCCTTCGAATTCGAAGTCACGACTTTTGATTTTCGCCGTGGAGCAGATGCATCACCCGTCGGCCACGACGCCCCCTTCACATCGCCTGTATCCGAAAGGCTAAGCGGGTCAGTTTAGAAGCCAGGGGACCGTAGAGAAACTGGCCACAAAAAAAAAAAAAATGGGTTCTGATCTTTCCCATCTCGCTTTAGGAATCAGACCAGCAACATTTTTCACATTATCAACAAGAGGCTGACACCAAACTCCTTCGCCACTGTGTTCCCCGGGCAGGTATCAAAGAGGTTACGTTCTATATACATGTACGTATTTCAACCTCCTGGTCCAGGTTATCTCAACGGAGGTATCGAAGAGAGACAACTCTTATTTGCCAATGGCTTTTGCATTTTAAATCGTTTGTCTCCCCTGCTGTAGTAGTCTTTTTTTGCAGCGGCTCTTGAAAACATCCTGTTTCCCGGGAGGCTGTAAATATATTCTTTGATCATCGTTCTTTTGCTGATTTATTCTGTTCTTTGGTATGCGTATTTTCATCCTCAGGGACACTGCTAATCTTGTTCTAGATTTGCATGGTCAGTCCTTACAAAGTAGCCTTTGTAGGTTGTCCTTCCTATGGAATCTTCCGTCTTATCCCATCTTTGTCGCGAGTTGTAAATTTCTTTCCTCTTCTTTTGGATCAGTTAATTCTCTCCTGTCTTGTCAGTCTCTATGAGTAAGACTGATGTTCTCATTCATTTCGAAAATATTACCTTCCTGTCATGAAATCCACCCAAGTTGTCACAGGAAGTTTCTACAACCGACTCCATAGCTATTTTCATCTTCTGCCCCGTGTCTCATTCTTTCGGTGTCTATCGATCGCTTTTCTGATAAAGGATATTTTTCTAGGCCTATACATTATGACTAGTGGTGTTTTGTTACGGAGGTTTGTAGCAAAGCATTTCTGCAACATGAGTTTAGTGGTATTAGTAATCGCAACGTATTACTCATAACGTCCGCTTTTTTTGTTTTTCTGGGTTTCCGCTTAAAAAAAAATTAGAGCAGAGAAAAGGATGGAGTGATGGTGGATGAAGGGAAATAAAAAGCTTAAATAAACACGATTTTCTGTGCATTTTCATTGGTCCTCAAATTGACCCCTGACAAAATTTTAAACGAATAACTGTTGACGTCCGGGTCTCAAAATAGCAAGAGGCTAGGATCTCCCGTCCGGTTGGCTCTAATAATAGAAAACGGCATTCGTCATAGGGAGGGTTCTTGTTGAACTAAAACACATCGAGGCCGGGATGGGAGCTGCCGAATGACGTCATATGGCCTATGACGCTGGGCTGATGAGAATTTTGACTTTCCCGGGAAGGAGTGTGGGGGGCGGTCGTAAGAATAGCATTAATTTACTCTGAGTGTTCGTCGTTTGCATTTTTGAAAAAAAAGAGGAAATTATTTTAGCAGCCAAGGAAAGTGACGCATGCAGAGCCAAAATGTCCTGACCCATTTCCTCAATGACAAATTATGGGCCTTTGTTTCCGACTTCATCATGTCTTCCGCCCAGTAATCCATGGCCCTTAATTCCTCCACTTTCTCCACCTTCTCTGCTTTCCTCTTCGTTTCCTCCTCTTCAAATATTTCCTCTTTCCTTATTTGTCTGTCTATCTAAGTAAGCTTTTTCTTCTTCTTTTTCTTCTTCTCATTCCTTTTCTTCTTTCTTTTCTTCCTTTTATTTTTCTTCATCTTCTTCTTTATCATCATCATCATCATCATCTTCTTCTTCTTCTGCTGTTTCTTTTTCTTCTTCTGCTTCTTCTTCTTCTTCATCATCATCATCATCATCATCATCATCATCATCTTCTTCTTCTTCTTCTTCTTCTCAAAGCTTTTCTTCTTGTCTTGTTCTTTGATTTCTTCATCTTTTTGTCACTTATTCTCTTTCTTATCAACCTAGTCTAACTTCAGCTGGTTTTCAAAAGAACTGAGGCTGTGTCTCGATGTCGGACCTTCCCCATTTTCATCTTCAGATACAACAGCATGACCACTGGAAATCAATTAAACCAACTGAGAGAATGGGCGTAAATGTACTATCTGACAACAGCTCAGAGTTAGTGATAATTATGCTCTATGTATATGTAAAATAAACATAGAATTATCTGTCAGTCAAAACAGAGGGAAAGTCAAAAGATAATGGTATCTGCATTAAGCAGATAAAATTTGTAATGTTGTTTGGAGAAGGGGACGGGGGACGGAATATAACGACGGGAGTATGATCAGAATAACACATTGGACAAATATTAAACAAACAAAATGCATCTATAAAGCAGTCAAACAAACGCATTTGGGTAATGGCACTGTGTGTATTTAATAAATAAATGAACATGTAGCCTAATACATTTTGAAATAGACTTGCAATTCTAGTAGGCCTAGTCTGATGGCAATACATGCATCTGTAATAAACACATGTATACATATTCGTATAGAAGTTCGAAGATGACTAAGTTGTTTTTAGAGATTAATCCCAATAATTCAGAAAAGACGGAATAATAACATGAAATGACATCTAGTGCAAACAAATCTATTACGTCTCACTGGTGATATGATCTAAGTAAAACTATATAACAAAGAAACAAAAAGTCAAACGAAAGAGCAATGATAAAATCCAAGCAGATCTACTTTAAAACTTCTTTTGTCTACTAGTGTAATAAAAATTATTTCTCTGTGTCGTCTCCGACAGTCGCACACCTAACACAACACACAGCGTAACACATCACAGAACACACAACACAGCACAACTGCAAAGGCCAATGTTCATCCTGCTCTCTCTGTGCCAACACACTGTGTGCTTTCTAACACACCAACTCGCACAACCGGCGCGGCGACAATCAGCCAATTGCGAGCTATGTGTCATGTATTTGTGTGTGTGTCAATGTGCGTGTATGTATGTGCATATCTCGGTGCTGTGTGTGTGAGAGAGTGTATGTCAGTGTGTGTAGGCCTATGCCCATTTTCTTCTTTTGTAACAGCCAGTTCATACATCATAGTATGCGCAACGGTTGAATAACGATGAATAGATTGCAAAATACTCAAGAAAACGGCTATTATTGAACCTGGGATATTCCCTATGATATTATTAAGACGGTCCTCTTTTAAAACGGTTCTGTTCTTCATGTCGATATTCAATAGATTAGAATGTTAAATATTGAAACTGATGAGTAATCTTCTTGGCTGCTTGAGCTTTCAGGTTTTTCTAACTCGCTATTCCTCTCGTTTAGATATACTTCAACACGAATTGAAGATTGTCTTCATCCATTCTCCTTCTCATAGACAGATATATATGCAGAGAGACAGACAAACAAACAGACAGACAGATAGCTATGTAGATAGATAGATAGATAGATAGATAGATAGATAGATAGATAGATAGATAGATAGATTTCCTTGTCAGCAGTATTAAACTAAGAGGGCGGCATTTCTATACTTATGGCTCTGCAATTATTAATGTCTGCATGCTAGTGTGCGGTTATCAGTAACTGTGTTTCCATTGTTTTTGCCTCGATGTGCATGACAGCTGGATCTAATCTACCATCAAAGTTTATTTTTAGTGCCTACATCGTTTTCATCACTGTATCTATCACATATCTCGACATAGTTTTGTTTTTGGGTTTTTGTTTTAAGACTTCGCAGAGGTTCAAAATAGCAGTCCGTGAGGCAGAACTCGAATTTAGCAGCTGCACACTTTCCCAGTCACAAACTCCGAAAACAACTGTGTGAAAGAAATAGAAAGATATGAAGAAGATCACGACACAAGCATTTTTTCCTGCAGACGTTTCCACCGCAGTACGCAGTGCAGCATCATGCTGTCTGAATCCCTCGGGTCAGTCACTGCAAGCGATCCTGGCTGCCATCCATCCATCCATTCCTCCTTTCCTCGACCCCTCCTTCCCCCTGCCTTTTCTTTCTCCCTCCTTCTCTCCTCGTCAAGCGAGGTCACGTCATAACGCACAGCAGTTCCGCACAAGTGCTGCAGACATGACCCTATTGAGGTCAATCAATGATTCACGGAGACCTCAAACCTGGTCTATTTTTATCGAGGAAAGCCTAGGTTACCGTATGACCTCAATGTGGCCAACCGCCAATTTCTCTCCACCAATCGTAGGCCACTCTATGTTCTAGAGAAATCCGTGAGAATTTCCGAGTTTAACCGATCCATGAGGAGCGGAAGCGTAGTTACCATATATGGTTATTACACTTCCCGTTAGTATCATTCGTTCCCCTATTTCGAACCGTTGTGCCATATATGGAAGTTTCCGTCGTTCAGTTCAAGGGTCACACTATAGTTAGGCTCGAGTGCTTTAGCTGGCAGTACTATCATCAGTTTCTCGCTAACTAATATAATTTGTGAATTTATTTTCAAATCTGACATTAGTACCCTTACAACCCTTTCGTATAGTAAGAAATATATAACATTTGAAGTCTATGATATTCAAAAACTTGTTACAATCTAAGTTGACCTCTGCCCCTTGACAATAGGCTCTCGTAGCCGAGTGCGTAAGTTTTCGATTGACGTCAATGCCGATGAGAGCGTTGATTGGTCCACCGGTGTTCCCTATATGGGCATGGCGCTGCCAGCAGTTCATTCATAAAGCTTGGTGTAAGAGGACCAGCTTCATTCATAACTTCGTACGCTCTCCGATAACACTGTGCGTGAACTTGTATTAGATTAACATTACGAACTGAACTCAAATGGTGTTTACTGTCACAGTTTAAGCCACTGTTGATATATATTAGTTATTTCGATTGGACTGATCATTCGGAATGATTATGGACTGTATCGATGCACTTACTCCTGTTGCTCTTGGTGCAGATTTGGGCCTTCAGAGCCTGAGTTACGAGACTCCACCACAAGTGGGCCTACACACAAGGCATGTGTCGGAAGCTTTGGACGAAGGATTAAATACTCCTGTTACTAAATATTCAGATTCCACATTTTTTGGACCGGATTCATTGGAACCTCCTCCAATTACAGCCACTGGTATGTTCAATAATTTTGTATCTTTAACTTTCTTCGGTTGATTCGATTTTCGCTCGATCTGCCTTCGACACTTACTCGTATCAGCTGTTCCCGTAATGACGTCAAAGCTTCATCCTAAAACAGGATGTGGGCTATTTTTAGACAGCGTCAAACTTCGTTGTTTTTTTCCACGTTCCATTCTCCTGAGAAGGTAACAGCTGGTACATTCATTCATAAAATGCGTGAAAAGTAACATTTTTCTCGGGGCAGGCATTAATGATTTTCTGTGTTCTTTTTTTTTTTCTTCTTCTTTTAATGCTGAACGTGCGGGTCATCGATTTTCTGCCTTTCATTACACTGCCTTTCTTTCCTGTCTTCCGTGTCGAGTGGATCGCTCCCTTTGTGGTATTCCACCGTGTGTTGTCGCATTGCTCCCTTTGACTAGATTACAAAGACATATTCTTCTCAATTAGACTAATATTATACGAAATGTATTTTCTGTTTTGCTTTTGCACTGCGTTGATCCTGGCGTTATTGCTAGTATATCTAGATCTTGACTACTCTAGATCTAGATCTAGATCCAGAGATTTACATAACACTGTTCTGAAAATTTAGATGACATATCACTAGGCTACTTTTTCTAGATCTAGTCTAGATCTCGATCTAGATCTAGTTATCTTCTCATGTTCAATTTAGATCTAGATCTAGATCTCGATTTGGAAGTGTGTAGACCAATTAAATCCAGATCTGGAAATATGTGTACTAAATATAGATCTAGATCTAGATCTCTCTCATAACTACAATCTCATCAGCATAAAGAATTGTCATGGGCTTATCAGCAATAATAATTGATATCCTACGCTTATGGTTGACTCGTAGTGCAGGCTCGTTTGGACTAGGGCTAGAGATCTGGATTTAGATTCTAGCTTTGGTTTTGTTAATCCATAATTACATTTTAAATATTCAGATTTTTGTTGAATTGTGGTTTAATTTCTTTTTTCGTTTCTTATTTTTCAGCAAATATCTTTGCTTCGATCAACATCCCTGACAAATCCAATGATGGAGCAGCCAGTCCTTGCAAGAACTCCAGCCAGTCAAACAGCGGCAGCACCACACATACCATCACATACAAGGGTACACTGGTCACCACAGCGGTCACCCCTAGCTCCACCCAGCCAGACAACACCCCACAGAACCTAGCATCGCTCTTCACCACCACGCCCCTGTCTCCATTCCTCAATGCTATCTTGTCTCAGGGTCCCCACTCCTTTGTGTCACCCAATCTACCAACCAACTGTGAGTTCAATGTTGGTGTCCCCCCAACTTCAACTACTGAAGCAGCAGCCTGCCATGTCCAGCCATCATCCTCCCCCATCTCCGTACAATCCCCTCAGTCCCAAGGTCCCATCACACCCTCTGATTCAGCCTATCAACAGGATGTTTCTGACTACTACTCCTCTGACTTTGCTTCCCCCATCAGCTCAGCCCATTCCACCCCAGAACCTCAGATTTCTATTGGACAGGAGGACTTTGCCCCACCCCCACCTTCCTATTCTCAGTCTCTGGCAATGAGTTTGCCCATGGAGCTGGGAATGTCTGGCATGCAGATGAAACAACCTCCGACCTACAGCAGCAGCTGCCCCCAGCCAAGGCAACAGCAACAGCAGGAAATACCCCAAAACTTTCTCAACTTGCCCTCCACCACCTCATTGGCGGATACAGTTTTCCAGATCCAGAATTTAGGCGCAGACTTGAAATGGCCAGTTATGTCCTCAAATTCAATGGGCTCTGCACAGACTCAGCTTCCAGACTTCAGTGCACTTCAGATGGGACCTGGGACCTCAGGGATGTCATCGCAGTTCCACATGCCAACAATTAAAACAGAGCCTGGCACCGAACCTTTGGATGAATCTCCATGGATGGATTTTACACCTGCTGTATCTGAGGCACCTGGAAGCTCAAATTTGCCTTCAGTTCTCAACCAGCCATATCAGAATAGTTCTCTCAGACTGTTACCTGTGAAGCCACGGAAGTATCCCAACCGTCCCAGCAAGACCCCTCCTCATGAGCGACCCTACCCATGCCCTGTTGAAAATTGTGACCGCCGCTTCTCAAGGAGTGATGAATTGACCAGGCATATTCGTATCCATACTGGACAAAAACCTTTTCCTTGCACTGTTTGTGGACGTTCATTCAGTCGCAGTGACCACCTGACCACCCACAAGAGAACGCATACTGGTGAGAAACCATTTTCGTGTGACATTTGTAGCCGTAAATTTGCCCGCAGTGATGAGAAAAAACGGCATGCTAAAGTTCATCTGAAGCAACGCAACAAGAAAGACGCCAAACTGCTAGCAGCCAGCTCCACGATGTCAGCTTCCCAGCCTGTAGCCACCACATCCAGTCCGATTGACCCCCTGGACAGTATAGTTAGCACCATTCCCTTGGTTGTGAGCTCATCCTCATTTGTGAATTGTCCAACCACATCCTCTTTATGACTGTAATGCTAGTTTTAAGTCAATCAATTCTGGTGCTAGTTGAGTATTACATTCAGTAGTGAGGGGTGAACTTTTCCAAATGAAATTAGCCTGTGCTGCCCATTTGATGCCTGTCGATACTGTACATATGTTTATTTTATTTTCAAATCAAATAATTAAATTATTTTTAATTAGAGTCAAAAAAATTTATGAAATCCCTGTGTTCAATCTCAGCTACTTTCAGTGTAGATTTCAATTTTGTTTTTATTCATTATGTATGAAACATCAAGTTATTTTTTTTTATTGTTGTTTTTTGGTATTGTTATCTTGTTGCTTCTCTGATGAAACAATTATCTGTGATGATAAGCTCCTCTTACATTTCACTTCCCCCGCCCTTCTTCCCCAAATCCATTTCAGTATAGTAATGCGCTCCTTAGCCATTCTTTGAGTGTAAATATACCAGTGTGTAGCTTTATTGTGTGAATAAACAGTTGTGCCATTATTATGCTTTGATTTTTTGTAGAGCTTGAGTAATTCCTACTAGTTTCAGTCTTCTTATTCTGAAATCCTGCATTTGTGCTGCTTTTAATTATTTTGCTTTAGGTTAAATTTTGTTTTCATCATTACAAATTTGACTATGTTTCCTCTCTCAATGGCAGACCAATGATAAAGAGCAAACTTACATGTTGGTAAGGCAGCATTAATGAACTAAACTGCTAAGTTTTCAAATTCAGTGATAGTACATATGATTGTACTGATAATTGTCTACTATTGTTTCCATTTATTTATTGCTGCAAGCTAGTGTTTTAGATGTTGTAGGCTGATTGATTACTTTGATCTGTAGAGTTTTATGTTTGCCTAGGATATAGTTGTATCTGAGCTTTGCCTAAAGTTGAACCTCTGTTTTGTTAATAGTTTAGTATGTACACAAATCTGTGCGATAGTAAGGATATTGTTTTGCATTTTCCCTGAGTTCCACTGGCTGGTCCTTTTTATGTACTGTACAGTAATATAATAATATATACATGTTATTTTCTTCTTTTTTTTTTTGTTGTTGTTGTTGTTGTTGTTGTGGTTAAATATGATGCTTATTCATGTGGCCTCTGCATTGTACTGAAATCTATCTATTTTTATACGCAGCAATCATTAGCATGGTTTATTTTTTTCCCAAATCAAAATCTGTTGTATGAAATTTTTTAATCAGTGATCTGATGTAAGTAAATCTACGCATCGTCAGAATGTTTTCATAGCACAAATCATTCAGAATGACCATACGTTCATTTTGTCATCAGACTGTGGTGTTATCATTTTCACCTCTTCAGATTGTGCCTCCATTGATTTAGAATGGTAATTAACTATGCTAATACAAGACATGAATGAGAGGAAACTTCAAGTCAATCTAAGATCAATAAGTTCTAGTCTGTAGGACATTCTAAATTACAAAACAATAAGTAAAGTGCTCTAAAGCAAGTGTATATCATGATTTGAAAAAAAAAAAATATCTAAAAATCACAAATAAATATGCTGTGGCACAAAGAATCATTTGTTTCTTCTTATGACAATCACATTTTCATTTTATCTTTTGCCTTGGTGTGCAATTGGAAATAAAAAATAACTGCCAAAGGAATACGCTCCTTATAGTTCACTTTACATATAAGGTAGAGCACTCTACTGTATATTCTGATGTACTCTTTCAGTTAACTGAAGTATATCACATACTTGTTAGGTACTCAAAACGACTGTATTGGACAGTATTGCCATATATATTTTAAAAGTTAGCTGGCTGTTATCACAACTAACAGATAGTATGTATTCATGTATGGGTGCTGTTTCAGTCTTTGTACAACTAGAGCAAGTGACAAATGACCTTGTCAGGCAGTATATTATATATCCCGGTATTTTTACACTGTCAAAGACTGATATAGCATTGTCCATGCAGTCGATTGTGGTGGCTATTTGATTTTATTTGTTTTTGTGAAAGTGTACAAAACTATGGTTGTTGTTTATATGTTTTGTTGACATCACAGATCCTCTTTGTTCTTGCTGGCTAAGAAAAAGACTATATATTTTATGGAGAGTATGGCACAATGCCAACGATTCAAAGAATAAACAAAAATGAAATGAACAAAGCAAATTTACTTGTCTGTTTTATATATCATTTTTATATGTATCATCTTGTTGTTGTTGTTGTTGTTATTGCTGCTGTTGTTGTTGTTATCAGGGATGCATGTGGAACCGGATTCAGAAAAAAAGATAATGATGAGGATGAGGGTGTTTGTATTGCGAGCCTGCAGATAATCAACTGCAGCGTAGTAGAAGTGATTTCAGAAAAGGGAGGGAAATACTGGTGAAAATGTGGAGCTCATCCTCAGCTTTTTCATATGTTATGGCTGTATGTAGAGTCAGCTTCAAAAAAAAAAAATGATGTTAGTATGGTGAGCTCACAGATGGTCATCTGTTGTGGAGAGATACAGGAGAGAAGTAGCTTATTGGTGAATGACACTGAATGATGTGTGGAGTTTATCCTATTCTTTTCCTTTCATCTTTGTCAGATAACTGTGCATACTATCTCAGATGTTGGTTTGATGTGCCTGCAGCTAGATAGTCATATGTAGTGGAGATAATCTCAGAAAAAAAAGAGAGGGACACTGGTGAATGCTATGTGTCACAAACAATAATAATAATAATAATGATAATAATAATAAAAGCATTTATATAGCGCCTATTCCCAGACAAGTACAAACTGTTAAGTCCTGTACAATATATTAAATAGCTGTATATACTACCTCTGTACCTGGAATCAGTTTTAGATGGAGAGGGGAGGGAATAGGATCAGGGTGTTGGCTCAGTAACACTGCAGATTATCATCTGTGGTGGAGGTGAATTTAGAAAAAGGAGAGAGGTTCTGGTTAATGTTGTGAGGATCTCATACTCAGTCTTTCTTATGTTTGTTCTTTGATCTTTGTCAAACAGTTGTGTTCTTTGTCACTCTGTACAGTGTGTTGTCTCCTCTATGCCATTCTCTCTCTCTCTTCCATATCAGTTGTTAGACATCAGAGAGGAGTACTGTGAATGTTGTTTCATCTTTAAGCTCTTTTGAGAATGGGACAAAAGGTCATAATTTTTTTGTCCCTTGTTTGTACCATCACATTCAACACCTCAAAGAGAGTATAACCTTTTTTTTCCTTTGTATCTTGCATCATAAAATTCACAATTTGACAAAACCTAAAAATAGGATAAATTAAAAAAACTCTTGTGAGGGAGAGAAAGGAAAATATTAATTTAAAAAGTATTGAATGCGATGATGTAAACAACGGACAAAGGATCACGACCTTCTGCCATTCACTTTTTTTTTCTCTCTTAAACCTTGCCAAATAGCTGTATGTGTTCACTTCATACTGTTCATCTTATACATTCTGGCTCTCTCATCTTGTCATTCTCTTTCACTCTCATATCTGATGTTTCTCAATTTTTCTCTCTCTCTTTTTTTCTTTTTTTTAACTCCTATTCTCTCAGTTCTTCACTTTGACATATGTCAAAATACTCCATAATTCTTCATCAGTGTATCTAGATCTAGTAGCTGGGGATGAAAACTCATGTTTCAGTTAATTATTTATTTTATTTTATGTTATTTTATTTCAAGTTTTTCTATTTTGCAGCAACCAATATAATTATGACTGATGAGTAAGGCAAGAAAGTCTTTACTGAGACCGTACTGAGTTTTTGCATTGGTTATGGCTCGAGTTTGGCTTATATCATGCATCAACTATAATAGCTCATAGGTAAGGAGAAACGTTAATGAGCTTGCACAGGATCCAACATCAAAGACTAAGATAGTATCCTTTCACAGATTTTATTTATTATAATTTTTTTTTTTTTTTTTTGGATCGCTGCTTTCGATACTTTCATCAGTTATTACTATTTTAAGAATAATGCTCGGACCGAATCAGCAGCTTGATTTTTCTAAAACAATTGGCTGACATCAATTTTGGATAGGTGCATGGTTGCTTCACTCCATCTGTTTTGCTTTTTTCATGCTATATCGTTCATTTTATGAAATTTAGCCAAACAGGCAGTGGAAATAAGTGAAGAGTTTCGTCACAAAACGTTTTATCTGCATAATTTGTTAAACTGAGAAAAATATTATTATTATTATTTTATTTCAACATATGTTATTTAATAAGGACTTCTGGTGATTGCATATTTCAAAAACATATAACAAATAGAATTGACAAGCAAAATGAGAGACATCTGAAATTATTTTTAAATACCAGTATTGAAAAGAGTCTTGAATAGTTGAATTTTTCAGAAAATGCTTTATATGCAGGAAAATTCTTTTTCACAAAACGCTTCATACATATATATTCTGTCTCCCATTTTGATGATTAATTCTTGTATTCTGCATTGCTAAATCACAATTATGTTTTTAACAATAGCAATAAAGATGGTAGATGTAGTACAGTTTGCGTTGATGATGATAGGAGGAAATAGTGATGATGGGAATGAATATTCATCTCTTTATCTTTCTGTTTGTTATGTTATACCAGAGGTTCAGGGCAGACTGGGCCCTTCTGCTGTCTAAGCAGTAAACGGTGCAACCCCCATGATGGAACAGATTAAGAATTCATAGCCACAAGAGGGTTTAGAAATAAGAAGAATAAGGTGACATCAGAATCTGTAACAGGCTGGAATAAAAGTGGGTTAATACTATTAATAGTTGTCATTAAAACATTTATTCCATTTAATATCAATACAAAAAGGCTTAACGTTGACAAATTGTTACATAAGACAATGTTAGTCTCTGTCGTGAATTGCTATTGTTATGTGGCCAGAGCCACCAGCTGCTGATTGCCATCGATTCATGGAACTGAATTAGCTTAGTTTTCTTCGTATGTTGGAATGAAATAAATAAATGTTTCAATGGCATCTGTGAATCTGCTTTTGAACCATCCTGATTATTGCGTGATGCCAAAAATACAATGGGGCATAATTAAATTTATTATATGTTGCTCTTTTTCAATACAGACCATTATCTAGATCACATAGTGACATTGCGAATCCATCAAAGTATCGCGTGCATAAAAAAAAACTGTACGAGAATATAGGCCTACTGGCTTTGTCGTGCTTATTTTGGCTTATTTTGGTGTTGTTTGGAAAGAAAGTCTTATCAGTTTTGCTATTTTAAGTCGACAGACTGAAAACTACCATCATGTTCTTGTCTTATAAAAGTAAAGAAAATGTTAATGTTTCCAACAGATAATTCTTGTTGCCTTCCTCCCTCCCTCCTCTTCCTCCCCCATTTTTTTATGTCTTCTTTACAGATTTGAATCGTCAGCCACTGAGCCTGGGAGACATGTGTTGTTTGTCAGAAGAATTTAACTTCAAAAAGAGATGAAAGGTCTTTGTCACAACGTGATTGTTGTGGCGACCTGATTTTATTTGTTTTAGTGAAAGTTGTTGAAAACTATGGTTGTTGTCAATGTATATATAAGAGAAAATGGAACCACAGTGCTAATCTAGCGCTGACCGATCTATAGGCACCAAACATCGTTATATTATTTTTAAATACTCCTTTAGGACTAAAATTAGGATTATAGTTAGGGTTAGGTTTAGGGGTTAGCGTTAGACTTAACATGTGAGTTATCTATAAACAGTAGGGTGCCTTTCCAGTACAATATATCCCTTTGTTTTATTGACATCACAGGGCCCAGTGGTTTTTGGTTGGTGAGAAGAAGACTATTTTTTTTTTTTTTATAGAGAGGAAGGCACATGCCATGTTCCATGCTAGAAGGAATGCCTACGTATATCTATATGTTTAGCATGATTTCGCCTATCAGAGAAAGTCAAGGCATCCTTTTGTGGGGGAAAAAAAACCCAGCCTTTTCTGTGAAGATTAACACTTAGCGTGGTATGAAAAGACAGCTCTATCAACGGGGTCAAATGTCCTGAGAATTGTAATTGAGTTATTATATGAGAGGAAAATTACCATTCAGTGGATAGTATTCTTCTTAGCCAAACACGTTGAAATTCATAAAGAAAACATTATTAATTGTTACTGTTGTTTTTGGAAACTATCCAAACCAACTTTCTCAGTGTTTTCATTTATAGACACGCGAACAATCTGTTCTGTTCCGTCTAGTGACCGAAACACATCGAAAATAACCAAGAGACAAAGAAACAGAAGTCGAGACTGGATCCGCCATTGAACATGAAAATAACAACTAAATGACTTCACAAATTGAGGAAATTATGGAAAATTTTCACTGCTTCACACAGGTATGAATTTCGCAATGCTGTTCATTCTCAGAGACCTTCCACAAATGAGGTAATTTAATAAAGTTTAATGAAAGAATATCACTGTTGTGGTTGGCATCAAAACGAGGTTGGCACCAAAACGGGAATATATTACAATTAATTACACAAAAAAAAATTAGGGCGGTCCTTTTAATGTTTTCAGATTCTATAACCTATTCCGTCTTTACTTGATAATTCAGATCTCTTTGCAGTACTACGAAACCGGGAAAGCGATGGTCATTCACTGGTTATAAGTATATTTTGATCAGAATTACACGACCTATTATACTATAAAGATGATCTTAATAGAGCAGTAATGGTGTTCTAAGAAAAGAACAGAAAAGTCAGTTAACAGCAATAGGCCTACTTTGAATAGAATTAGACTGGTACTGGTATAATAATATGGGGGGGGGGGGGGAAGTATTTTGCTTCGTTCATAGTGGTAACATAAGAAAAAAAATGTCGGTATTTGTCCCAGAATTCGTATGCAATAAGACGAACGGAAACACAAAGTTAATAAAAGCATTCATCCGAATTTTACTGGTGGGGTCACGGCGTTCAAATGGGCCCGATAGATCGTCGACATGAGATCGTACGTAGTGTGTGATAATTGTATAACACAAGCAGTGCACAGGAGACGGTTATTTCTGCTCAGATTGAGATAAGAATATTCGGTGTGCATGATTGAGGAACACCTGGTTCATACATGTGACACCAGGATACCAGAACATGAATTTCATTGTCATTTGTTTCATGAATTTTAATATTACTTGTTTTTTTTTTTTTATCTTCTCGTATCAGAATTCTGTGGCCTGTGAAGATAATGATATGTTTCAGTGTAGTATCATAGTTAGAATGTTACAGAAAAATGAATATGTTGTGGTTCATTTTCCTTGGTCTTTCGTCTAACTACTCCCGCCGCATTGTCAGAAAACCGTTTATTGTTATTTATTTTTTAATCATCATTGTTGTTGTGTTGTTATCGTTGTTGTTGTTGTTGTATTGTTACTGTCGTTGTTGTTGTTGTTGTCGTTGTTGTTGTTGTTGTTATTGTCGTTGTTGTTGTCATCGTCGTTGTTGTTGCTCGCTTTCTTTTTCTTTTCCTCCTTTTTTAATTCTTCCTTTTTTTTAATTGTTCTGTTTCTTTTTTCTTCTTCTTCTTCTTCTTCTTCTTCTTCTTCTTCTTCTTCTTCTTCTTCCACTACTTCTTCTTCTTCTTCTCGTGCTTATTCTTCTTCTTCTTTCT
>JBCEWB010000001.1:8151711-8173260 GCA_039654565.1 Peronia peronii
AAAAATATGATTTGCTTTCTGTTTGTTGTTTGTTTTAAACAAAACCCCGTCGAGATAACCTCCACTAGGAGGTTGAAGGACGTATTATAGAACGTTACGTAGCAACCACTGCATCTCGAAAATGCAGTTCTTAACCTTCTACCACTTCTACCAGTTAGTGGAGCCGCAAGTTCTGTGCTCGGGCTTTCATAACTGACGACAACAGTTGATCCTGAATGTCAGTTGCTTATTCTAGTATTGAGAGTGTCACCACCTAAACTAGCTATGTTATTTACGAAGGAGATTTCATGCTGGATCTGCTGACAAGTTTTTTTTCAGATGAGTGATTCCACTTCAAGGTGCCATGTGGACTCTTCGCAGAGATAGCCCACGAGCTGCCATATGCAAAGCCAGGTATAATTATCAGTAGCAAAACAAATAATACCAATCTACAAATAATACCAATCTGATCCTGAGAGGTTAAGAGTAAGACCATTAACACAGGTAAATATAAGGCATGGATTTGATGTCTGCACATCCAGACAGGACGCAAAACAGAAACAGCCAAATCAGCCCCTCCTGCACCTATACCAGTGACATTGAGAATAGTGAAATTTTTAAAAAATTATATATGAAGCCTTTCAATCCTAAGAAAGCAGGATTATCTCTGCTTTAAATGTCTGCTATGTTTTCAGTGAGAAGAATTTCTATGAGTAGAAATTTGGAAGTTTTCTCCAGACAATGGCGTCTCTGCCTACTCTATTCTGATTTCAAACTGCCAAGAGTCCTTCAAAGTGTGCAACGTACACACATGACCTCTGAAATATATGCGTCCTTATCTGAGAAGGCAAAATTTGTGCTTTTCCACCCAAAAAGCCAGAGGACCCTTGAGTCATTTAAAAAAATGCAGGCTTTAATCTTCAAATTCTTCCAATCCTCCAATGGTAGGATCTGAAATCCAAACGTGCCACATCCACAATGAGTTTTGTCCAGACACCTTTCCACACAGCCATGGCGACCCCTTGGTCAAGGATAGTGTTTTTGAATGGATTGTAGATTTAAATGGCTGTCCATTTTTCAAATTTTTTTTCCAAACATGACATATTACTGGTGGAAGCTGTAGCAAGAGAACTGCAAATATGACCAAATCTGCCAAGTTTAGGTTTATCACAAATTCATTTTCTGGACTGTCACAGCCCAAAACGTCTGTACATTCAAATGTTTCACTGCCAGAATTCATCAATGTGATGGTTGCCAAGAATATGAAAAAAAAAAGCTTCAAATTCACTACACAGACACACACAATTTAAAAAAGAACACACAAAAAAAAGTCGCACCACTCAAAGTCATAACGTAAACACACGAGAAAAAAGTAGTGAAGAAATTAATCTTGTTGCTGTAGTTCAAAAGTATATGTATTAACACTACTAATAGGTAGTACTGTGTACTTATAAGTCTGTAAAACCAGAGAATCAAATCTTGTCTACTGGTTTCCTCAATTTGCTGAGGAAGATGTGCCATTTTTCAATAAATTTCCCACAATTTACAAGAGTCATTTTTGCAGTGTATGCCTTTAAATGGTCAGTCATATCTTATGAATGAAACTTCAATTATCAAGTCTTCAAAGACAAACAATGGCAGATCAAATGCCTCACACTGAAGATATAAACATGCTGGATTTCAAGAAGCAGGTATGTGGAAACAAATACAGAGGAGCGTATTCTACAGCAGAAATAAGAATAATCTGCATACAGTAAACAAACTACGATACAAAATAACTGCAAAAGCATGAATAATAAGTTCAAGCACAGAACAGAATCAGCCTGAAATAACACTAACAAAAGTACTTTGATAATCAATGTTAAGGCATATGCTTCCTGGGTTGAGGCACAATCCTTCATTCTCAAGCTGCCTGAGTTTAGCAATGTTTCCGCAGAAGTTAAACCCTGGATTGCGCTATGAAGTTTATTTGAGCCCTGGAACAAGTTTAAATGTCACAGTTCTCAACTAATCAACATAAATTTCTTACATTCCTTGCCGATAGTGTGAGCCATCTATGGAACTTGAGAAATTTTTAGGACCTAGAAAGCTCTGCATGCCATACAAATAACTGGCAAGGAAGTAATGCTAAATGCTAGTTAGTAATTGCCAAGTGAATAGAAAACAGCAAAAAAAAAAAAAACAAAACAAAAAAACAAAGGATGTTTTGTTGGTAGAAATTGCTTACTAAATACCTCAAGTCCTGAAATTCAACAAACCTAACTGTATGAGACAAACAACTGTTAAGGAAATAATGCTAATATTGATTATGCTCACTGAACAAGAACGAAATGAGTGATGGGTTGCTGACTTCTAATTGGGTCTGTGGAGAAATAATAAGGGCACCGAGATTCTCAAAGCAGAGGATGTGAGATAAGTTTTGTTCCTATCCTATACAACCGAGCGTAACTACTATGTTTTCTGGGGCAAGAAGCATTGTCTTCACACAATAACATAACATACACACAAAAACAAAATTTTAGAATAAATGTTCAAACAATTTCAAGGACAAATTTCATCACAGCCAATTCAGAAATATTTTAGTCGGTTAAAAAAAAAAAATAAAATAAAGAATTTGGACAAGACATAGATCTGTACAACAACCATATTTTATACAATTTCAAGAAACACAACAAACAAAATGACTTTTTTAACAAGTCATAATTCCTTCCATCAACTATCCATAAGGTCATCTTGCAAACAAAATGTTTGATTGCCTTCACGGCGCCAAGCGGGCACTCCTTATGCCAGTGTGCAATGGGGCTGGCCAGGGACCAATCAAATGATGAAGCTTCACAGCATCTCAAAGCTGTAGCTCACAGTGCTCTGGGCAAAAGTGTGACAGTACAGGACTTTGTCACAAGAAACAGATTCATTTCTGGACTTAAAACCACAAAATAAAAGAGATGCTCACAGTCATGCATCCTTTTGGCAGTATAATTCTTTTAAGGCTTTCAATTCTTCAATCAAAGTCTTATTCTGATTCTCCAAAACAGCCACTCTATTTTCCAAACATTTGACGTATTCTTTCTTCTTCCGCCTGCATTCTCTCGCAGCTTCCCTGAGGGTAGAAGTAAACAAAGAACATATTATTCCAAAATCAGACATTGATAATCAAATCTTTATCGATTTTTGACTAGGCACTTCACAGTAACATTCTAAGGACCTGATTCATAAAAATCCATTATTTTTATCAAACATGAGGCAGTCGTCTGTCATTGAGAAACATAATTTACATGTATTGTTAAAACCATGCCCATTATTGCCACAGACCCTTCTGGCAATTAGTTAACACCAGAGACAGGAGAAACAATATAAGTCTAGTGGTACTGACAAAACATTTAAGAAATATTTTCCCTTTTTCTTTTTTTTAAAAAAAACGCACGATGGGGGCATATGGAAAGAAGCACAAAAATATATTTTATTATAGACTAAAGAGAATTTAAGCGTGCTTTAAAATATTCTGTATGTGGTGTAAGAAAATACATTGGTGACACAACTGAAAGAGCAGATCCTCTCTGAATACTGAAAACACTTCCATGATATGGTCATAATATTAGAGATGTTTCCTTTTCAGAGGAAAATTGAAACTAGACATATCCCCACATTTTTCTGACGATGTTTAAAATTAAAGAGACAGGCTGAAGCCCTCAGAACAAAAAGTCCCCAAGTCATATTCACACAGTTCGAGCCAGGTTCAATAAAGCCCACATGAACAAACAAAAAAAAAAAAAAAAAAAAAAAACCAGCGAGAGATTAACAGTCAAAATGTACGGTGAAAACGTCCAAATATGAGATATGGCACGATGACATCAGGCTCTCTGCAAATTTTTAGCTTATGGAGTTATTGGTATCACTGTGAAGATTATTCATTTCTCTTTCTGTATATGAAAAAGTCTGTTCTACTTTAAGCAGAAGTCAAGATACTGGCAATTAACAACGATGGGGTTGACCTGTTGCTCACTCTATTTCAGCAAATTTAACTCTGAAATACAATTTTAAATTGATCTAGAAGGGTTCTGAAAAAAATAAAAATAAAAAATTGCGTTAAAAATTCATTCATTGTTAAAAAACACACGATTTCTCAGGTCACGTAAGTCTGATGAGCTCCTGATTTCACCATGTTGCGTCTCATAAAATGTAAAACTGGAGTAACTAGAATAGCATGTGACCTCAGGAAAAAAAATTTTCTCTTTTCTGAGATAAATTTTCTCAAAACAAACTTGAGTACTTTCTATTTTAGGATCGTCAGTTTCACCAATGCTTGCAGCATACCTATTTTTCAACAAGCGCAATTCTCGCTTCCGAGATCCTTCTTCTGACATGTGCTGTGGACTTGAGATAGGACTACCCGATGCCATGACCACCCCCTGTGCCACGGGTGCTGCTATCTGATATGCTTGCACATTGGTTCCACCAACTGAAAATACAGTCAAAAATTTACCATACAAATCTTGAAAGATTACTTCAAAGTAAAAGCAGGATGCAATGCATGCAAACAATATCATCTCTTATCTTTATCCTCGAAATAGTATTTTATTTCTTCCAAACTGTTGTCAGATCACCTACAGTCACCAGTTTTCTAGTTCCTTACTATACAGACCTGTCTACCTTCACAACAGTGATTTTGCTTTTATTTCGGCAAATTTAAGGGACTGTTCCCATTTGTGATGTCCTTCCTCCACAACAAGGCTTCTGCTACCTTCAAAACCTACGTTTTTGAAACTACAAACTGTAAGCTAAAATTTGATATCAATTCAAGTGTATTCCTTCAATTTGAAAATTTGCCAAAATTGGCCCTGAAAAGGAAATGTTATAGAGCTCAGAGTGTTTTCCACCATATGTGTATACATGTGGTGTGCCATATTAACAAAACAAGATACTAAATGTGAATTAAAGTACTCTGCTACTTGAAGTATGAGCTCATAGATCTTACAACTAGATTCCAGTTAAAGTGTTTTAAAATGCAGTGCAGTAGATGAGAAAAGGATAAGTTTGGCATTTTCTGTAAGATGGCCGTGTGGTATAGCATTCCTCATTCCCAATTTTTTTTTTCATCCACTGCTCTTTTTCCCTGATAACACAAGTTTTTTTCCCATTCTGTCAGACTGCAGCAGGGTAAATTATAAGAAGCCACTTTCTATTTGGTGCAAAAAGTACAAATGAAATAGAGACCAAAGAGTCTTAAGGATGTACCTGGAATATAAAACTGGCCGTCTGGACCCTGAGCGTATTGTACTATCGTAGTGCCTCCTGTGGAATTTGATGCTGATGTTGGACTTGCGTTCGTCATTGTTAATGTCTGCAAACCCTGGGTAGCTGGTGTCGCATCTCCATGAGCAGTCAACTGTAGTGCATTGGCTTGAACAACTGCAGCAAAATAAAGAAAAAAAATGCCTGAAGCAAAAAAAATTTGTGTAATGAAAATCATTCTCTGTTCTATTCTCTGTTTCAGCAAATAATATCTTCTGTCTGATATTTACCTCTCAAATCCATTGCTGCGTGTAAAACTCCACCACATATGCCACTTTTTCCAGTAATCTAAGGTGAAGACTTACACCAAACTCTCAAATGGGCTTAGACAATACAAACTGAAATAATGGCACTAGACATCACTGTACCAGAATCATGCACATGTATCCTTTAACACACAAATTTATTATTTCTGCTAGTACATAAAATTTAAGTAAGGACAATAAATTACACCTTCAAGTAATTGGTATTGCTTAAATATTGTCAAATACTTTGAAATTATTTCAATAGAAATCACTAATTCCTCTGTTGTCCAGTTTTCTTTCTTAAATGAGATTGTACCTTTTTTGAGGGGATGTTTAATAAAAATAATGAATAAATAAAAGAGAACTGTCACAGCACTCAGAAGAGATCAGTTTATGACGATTTATGCATTATTCTCTTTTTCTCATCTGAGGATAAAGCATTAAAAAATACACCGCGAAACTGAAAAAAATATTTTAAAATTTCAAATCGCCTGAACTGCAAATCAATACTACTCAATAAGGTCAACCATACAAAATCATTCAACTTTATAAGGCTGATTTCTTCATTCATTCTCTATGGCAAATGACCAGTTTGTCATCAAATCTTTGTTTCATCGACAGTATGTTTTAAAGATGTAATATTACACCTGCTGGTTTCTATTTTCTATAGGAGTCACAGTTATTAGTATAAAAGCAACATAACATTGTGATCACTGCAGACTCCTAGTTTCTAGGTAGCAAAATGTTCACTGCCACTTGAATGAACTTACAAGAATCTTGACCATCTTGGCTTTGGCTACTGTTTGAATCATCATCCATTTTAGATGGGGACGACAGATCATTCAAAATTTTTCTGAAATCCATTAGAAAATATCATATAAAAATTTCTCATTTTTTTGTTTTGAAATTCAAATAAGCCCAAACATATTTTTATATCCCTGACACAATATTATTCTGTAAAGAGCAAAGATCAGAAGGCATTCAGCATACAACACATGTGTCTTCAGTAAAATGATGTAATATCTCCATCATAGGGAGATTAGAAAAATCCCATAATACTGATATCGTTGGATTATATTTGTGCAATATTTCAATATATATTCCCCCCCCCCCCTTTTTTCTGTAATGTAGTTGAAATCTTTTTGTGTCAAGATTGTGCTAACATAGCTCAGACACCACAAACAATCTAGCGGCACAAGCCTTCTCAAGCTTTTCACAGCTGAAAACACTTAGGGCAAACAAAAGCCTTGACGTAGTTAAGTGGACACAGTGTATCAAGTATATTACAAGTACGTAAAGAAGCTGAAAGATGGGGCTTCAGGCAAAATGTGTCCAACTACTCATGATTGCACATTGCGTGAGATCCTCACAGTTGTATGACAGTGTGAGGCTACTACTACATAATTATGTGCCCATGTTAAAACGAATGAATCAGTCTCTCATTAAAAGAAATGTATGACCAACTTTTCTATATAATTTCATTTTCCCATTCTCATCTAGAATCCACAATATCCTCAATTGGGTCTCTTCTATTAACAAGAAAAAACAATTAATAACGCAATTTGGCCAAGAAAGAAACAAAGAAAATCTACAATAATCTCTAGAAAACCTAACCAGCATAACGATTAGGTAAAGTTCCCGTTCTGCTTGTGTGTTGGTACATTTACAGTCAAATGCATTGATACAGATTAGGGATCAAGGTTGAACTAACGGCAATATACACTTGAAATATTATCTTAACATTAACAGGCAAGACATACTGAGTTTTAAGATAAAGTTCATATATCCATCGAGGACACACAATTGTTTGTTTTGTTTTTGTCCTTACTTTGCAGGAATGATTGAAGGTTGCATTATAACTACAGTTAATCCGTTATTTTAGAAGCTCATTTTGACACAAGAAACCTATTATAATCACTCAAAGCAGGCGTCCAATATTCCCTGTCCTTTCTTTCTTTTTTTTTTTAAGAATGGCAATCATTTCTGATATAACCATGTGAGGCAAGTCAAATGAGCACTCACAAAAAAAAAAAGCCAATCATACTATTACATTGCATCTGTGATAACAGACTGCTCAATCTCATTTAATAAATCAGCAAATAACACAACAAATATTACCTGTATGAAGGTCTTCTTGCTAGGATTTCCCTTCGCTTCTTAGCTTCTGAGTCATCAGATGATAAATCTTCATCCACGGCTGCAACCTGTAAATAAGACAAGAAACGTAAATCAATACTTAGTCTGTAAAAGCAATTCCATATAGACGCCTCCAAAAGATAGACAAAATTAGTGAAATCAACCAGCAATATTGAAAATAAGAATACAAAACTTGAGGAATGTTTGAAAGATGTAAGAAATAGTTTGCAAAATGTCATCAAAGGCCACAATAAAAAAATGGGCCTGAACATGTGTCAAAGGCTTGGACAATAACACCTGTCTCTGTATTTTCCAGCTCACTTCTCAGAATCATCATTTCACAATCAGTCATTTAGTGTTTGATTGTAATTCATCAACCACATCCACCAGCAATGTTCCCAATAATGCCGCAATTGCTGGCTACACAACCATCAACATAGATTTTTTTTCTTTTATCAAAACAGAGAATCACTTTTTCATACATTATTATTAAGTCGTTTGTCTGTAGTATTTTTTTTTTGTTTGTAATTTTTATCTGTCTAGTAACAATCTTTTCTATTCCTACTGATTTCACGAACTGCAATTTACATACACTTTTCATCAGCACAGTTGCCCTTTTGATCCATTATTTTCCTGGTTTTTGCTTTGATGCAATCAAATGATATTCAAGAAAGAAAAAAAATTACCCTGACAACTTGAATTGTCTGAAAATTCCCTGCACTCTGTATGACAGAAGGCTGGTTAGCCTGAATAACAGGCTGAACCTGTATGGCCTGGTTTGGAATGCTCACATGAACCACTGAAATGCCCTGGTTGCCATTTTCAATGTCAGCTGTTCCAGGACCATTGCCTTCTGACATGTCTGGGAAAGAGAAAGGGGAGATGTCAAATCAGGCCACTTTTCAAGACTGAAAACCAAAAAGGGTAATGTGGGCTTTTCCAATTTCCTGGGCAAGATGAGCAAAGCAGGGATGGACTTTCCCCAACAATGTTAGTAAGGCAATCAATGAATCGATGTGACCATTACAGAGCAGAAAGCAAATGAATTCAGTTGTAGTAAGTATACCATCATATTTGTGTCAGATTATAGATGATGTTCATTTCACCAAATATATTTTGAAATTCTGGTCATTATACCTGAAGAAAAATGGTATTTCAACTATTAAAGACGATCACTCCCCAAAAGTCGGTAGTTTGTGATCTCAGAGAAAACATCTGTTTTACTGGGGTAGTGAGGGTTGTATTTAAAACTACTATTTCAGAGTTTTACATTGATGACTTTTCACATAACATATATGTATGACGTACTCTCCAAACTGAAACCAGCAAAACACTAAATTTCAATCATTTGGAACTGTTTAAAACTCAGAACATATGTGTATATAAACCGGCAGCATAAAGACACCCTTTGAACACTGATGCCAGATATTCAGTTTTTATCTCTGTCCAGATCATGTACTACAGCTGTAAATTTGAACCCATTTCCAGCACATGTGGATGATAATTTTTTAGTAATGCTCTAACATGATTCATATGGGCATGATTTAGTGGTTAGAACATTCTAATGAGATTAGAATTAAAGTAAAATATATGATCAGCATAATGACATTAAATCAAAATTTGTGTAGAGATGGGAAGCTTGCTGTGCTTCGTGAGATATGCATTTCAGTGTGTTTAAATGATAATGACTGCTTTTCTCGCTGCACGCATGGATGTGCTCAGTGAAAACATGATACTGTTATGCTACCCTACGGATAATCGCACAAGTGACTCTTGTGTTTATAGACCGACCGAAGTAACAAAACAACTGACCAGTCAGAAGGCTAAACTTACTCCTCCTTATCCACAAGTGCTGTCCCACGTGTTGTCAAACAATGAAATGCTTATGGGTTAGTCCACAATGTGGCCTGATTATGCAGTCATACATCAACTATCACTTCCACTACCTGTTCTCTCCACCCCCGTTCCCATTTTACTGCATTTCTAGCACTGATGCGCACTTCTCTCAACTGGACAATATGGTGTGAAATTAACCATAAGTGCTCGCTTGTCTTGGCCCGACACTGGGCTCTTAGCTGGATTTTTTACTTGGGAGCGGCTTTCAGAGGGGTAAATCATAGAGGAAAAATTCCGTTTCGCAGCAGAGGTGGGTTCTTAGGCAGAGCAGGCTTTTAGGCGGATGGTTCTTAGGCGGAGACCACTGTATCAGCTTTGGAAAAACTTAATGTGGATATGAATCTGTATAATAATGCATAACTCAATTTCTTCAACGGTCAAAACAGATGTTCACGTAATTCCTGTTTGGACAGGGATGTGGTATTATGTGAGGCTCACAATTAGTTTACTTTGGTTTCATATGGCTATTTTTTTTTTTTTCGTGTACATATTTTGATTTGATCCATCATTACAACTGCTTTCTTTCACATTTAGTGGAACCAGCTCAATTCAAAGTCAAAGGGTTCCCAAGAACTTGGCTTATAGAAATTTGTAATATGAAATATACTAAAACTGTCCTGGATCTTAACAGTAACAGAATTGCTTGCCATTTATATTAATTAGTAGGATAATGGGGTGGACCTACTTAATTAGTCTAGTATGATAAACAATGACCCACATTGGGAACCTAAGATTTTGACATTTTCTCCTCAATTTTATTGATACAGATGCTTAAATGGAGAGACAGAAGACCCCTAATCATATTCTGTACACGACAAATAATATCTCAGAGCAAAGAACAGCTCATGAGTTTCAATTACTGCAGTGAGCAAGTATTAAGTATGTGTAACAAAAAAATGAAAACCAATGACAAGTCATCCAAAGAATCAAAAAGTTTACAAAAATCACAGAATCAATACATTAACTGATTTTAAAACACAGAAGACCCCAGTAGGTTTTTTTTAAAAAATGCATAAATTATAGATCTAGATATCTAGATCTAGATCTAATACTAACGCATGCTAAGCTGAAAAAAAATAATAAATATGCCTAACTGTGCGATTTTGCCCCTTCAAAATTGCCCAGAGCTTTCTTCTCCATTGCATTACAGATTACACCTGCAAAGGCCTCTCTCCGGCTGAGCTTAAGAGTCCAACAGGTTTCCAGAAGTGGGCACATGAAAATTTCAGATTATCATTTTTATTCAGTTATAACTAGTGCAGAAATTCATATTATCCAGTTTGGATTTAAAATACTCCATATAGCACATCCTCTACAACTTCTAATACAGGCTGGTTTAATTGGGTAGTTTGCAGCTGAATTCTGAAGTACATGTATTAACTAGATCTAGATCTATAAATACTGACCATGCCTATTGCTACAAGTATAAGACAATAATCTGAAATATGAGAGCAACATATTATATTGGCTTAGAAAAGTCCATCTTTGTGTCTTGTTCTTAACCCATTGTCCAATGGTGATTACTTAAAGTTTAAAGCTCACAGGGGTATGAGTAAGTCATATTATCATGAGTCCAGATCCAGTTTGAGCACTAATACTGAGGGTGTGGGAATATCACTACTATCAAATGAAATGAGTAAAGATAAACTGTAAATTCAAAAAGGCTGATCAAATTTCAGTTCAGATCTTCTTCTAAGGAAAATCACATTCCTGCAATATTCAAATTAAATTTAAAATCTTCATGGTGTTGTTGTTTTTTTCATGCTACTCACAATTAGAATCTAGATCTATTAATTCTGATCACTGGTAATTCCAACAAAATTCTACTCATCTAACAAAAGACATCCAGATGCTGTTGGTGCTGACTTATTTGGACTTACTTCCTCTATACCACCATGATTACATCTAGACCTAGACTCCAAATCTATGCTAGGTCATTGATCTCTACATTTAACTCTAGCCTAATGTCTGTGCAAATCATCTTTTTATTATTATAAATCTTGCATCCCAGGTCAAAATTCATGAAACTGATGGATATTGACCATTATGTCGATATATGATCTAGATATCTAGATCTAGATCTAACATCAAGTCCAAACCTAACGTTAGATCTCTATGTTCATATTCCTTCGCATGGCCTGCTGTGCTGTCCTATCAATAGATGTACTTTGTCACTGAAGAATACTTACACACTATAATGCGGTCTAAATAGAGGCAGTTTTTAAATAATTACATCACTGAAGAGCCCTAATCCTAACTGACATGCTCAACTACCGACTACAAACAAAATTTTGATGTCCGCCACAAATTTAGGCCATCGTCTGAGTGATTGAGACCAACCTCTGGAAGTCGTCTCTCCCGTTCGTAAAGTTCATCGTGTTTCGGTTAGGCCAGTTCTGAACTTTTCCGCTTTTTCAATCTGAGTTAAGTCGTTTACATGTAATCCAAGACCATCACCATGCTTGATTGTTGTGATTCGTCAATGAGTTCTTACCAATTACGTACTTTTCGTCACCAACTTTGCTGCAATAGGAGTGGATAAATTTGTAGAATACGTAGTCGCCACGTCAAAATACACCACCAGCGTCACAAGGCCAAACAACTAGGCCGTTCCATTAGTAATATTTGGATATTCATACGCCAGCCTTATTTCATTGGCCAGCTATCTTCGAATGACGTCAATAACATCTGTGCTGACGCTTGTCAGCTATAAATAAACCATAATTACGTTAGGTGATCAAACTCAGTGATTTTAATAATTTAAAACTTTTTGGAAAATATGATATTACATGTTGCATTAGAATTATCACTTATTATAACAGCAAATATGTAAAATGTTGATTTCTTTTGTTGATGTCCCCACTTGTATTCCGCGTTACTTTTTTATATGGACAATTTTTAAGTGTTATTCGGCACGGTTTTTCCTCACCATGTTCCGCACTTCCGTTTCCCCTTCCTGTCGCACGAGTCGTTTCGTACCGATAATTTCCCATGTAATACACCATGTGCTTGATATCGCATACAAAAAAAAAAAAAAAATCGTATTATTAGTCAAAATATGCGTGATATTCAAGGGAGGTAAATTATGGCAACTGATAAGAATGTTTCACTGTTAATAGAAAACACGGTGAAATGTCAACAAAAATTGTCAGTTTCTGCACAAAAATACTGCTGAGGAAGTAGCCTATAATGTTGCACAATGCAATTTTGTGCAAGAATCGCACTGTTTCCAAGCAAAATTTGTTTCTTTCACTTTGCTTTCACTTTTTATCGTAGAGATTCTCGGTTTAATAACTGAGAAAAAAAAAAAGGAAACACAAGAAAGAAAACTGAGTTTTGGGTCCAGCGGAAGGAAAGAGAAAGGGAGTCGGGGAGCTGTCACCTATCTGACAACTATTTGTTTGATCGATTAGATCACTGTAACTTGCACTATTTCACGACGTGTTGGGTTCACCAAAGGCTTAGTTGCATGTTGTTTGATTTTTGTCATAGTGTTGCCTATTTTTCGTTACTCTTCAGCTCAACGGTGTCTTGGCTTCTGATAGCGAATTTGACACATATTTCTGGAGCTTATTTGACTTGACATAGTGATATGGTATGAATGATAGATACCATTCAATTATTCTCTCTCCCTCCCTCTACTCTCTCCCTCTTCCTCTTTCTTCCAAAGGGCTTTATCCGGGATTTCACTGCACTGATATACCGATACCATAAAGGTACGTTTATACTACTATAGGTACCGAAGCCGCTTTCTGTGGGACCTAAATTGAAGTGCGTGACCTGCAAGTTTGTTTGTAAACGTAGCACTTAATAAGAAGTAATAGAAACTGATTTTGTGGTAATGGTGGAAGAAAAGGGGCCTAAAAAAAAAAAAAAGACAAAAGTCTACATCGCCGATTTCCTGTACACCCGATAAACTTTCATTCTTTCTTTTCTGCCGCTTATACCATTAAGGACGTCGCGGGAAGAATAAGACGTCTGTCTGCTGCACGTCGGAATACCTGGACCGGAGGAACGTTGTAAAAAGATAACGAGTCTCTTTGACTCAGTCAATCCAGGTCTTCCGGGGTGTCCTTCTAGCTTTGCGGCCACTGAACTGTGTTATATGCACGTTGCGCTGGGTGGTGTGTTGGGAGACGTGAGAGGTTCCCAAACCATTTGATCTTTTGATGTTGAATATGTTGGTGGATGTTCCTTGTTCCTAATCCTATCATTTCTCTGATTTTGGTGTTGTGAATCTTGTCTCTTCTGGTCTTGTTGACAGCTTTCCTTAAGCATCTCATTTCACAGGTTGTGATTTTGCGCTCCAGAGTTTTGGTCAGGGTCCAGGTTTGACATTGATATGTGAGTGTTGGAACAAAGATGGAACTTATAATTTTGCTCTTTGTTTCCATTGGGATAGCGGGATGTTTTAAGAAGACGAAAATGTCATGGAGAGTTTCATTATTTAATGTCCCAAGTGCTGACTGATTAAAAACAATTTGTTTTCTTACCTTTTCTGTTCGTTCGTGAAATTAATCTAAGATTTAGATTCTAATTACATTTCAATTTGTCGCTCAGTTTCAAGAAACCATCAAAGTTGTGTCTACAAAATGAAAATGAATTGTTTTCCACAGTAAAATAAGGATATTCAGTGAGAAAGTCAGGCAAAAAATTTGGTGCATGCTGGCAAAGCGGATTAGATTTCATTTAATTCAGGTACTGTGGGCTACAGCGAGAAGTTAAGAAAATTATCTTCCCACTTCACTCAGAGTTAAAGCTAGCTTTTCATGGAACTTCACTCAATTTAATGTAATTCTGAACTCTAATGTACACAGCGGTTTGTTGCAGTGCAATCTGATCTCGAGGAGAGCAGTTTTGAGATGCTTGGTCTACTTATGATTGGTACCCACTCACCATTTCTATTCCTTTTCTTAAACTTATTACTTTTCAGAACATCTCCTGATGTAATGTGGAAGATCTTTCTCCATCTGTCATGGCTGTAGGCTAGTACCCGAGTCTCTGCAAATGTTTTCTTTGTCCACTCCTAGATGTTGTCAGTTCATATTTTCTTTTTGTCTGCTAATACTATACCTCTTTTTATTATCCCTTCTATTCTACTGTTCCTTGCAGTGATTCAGTGGTAAAATGCCTTAAATAAATTAAATAACTAGCTGTAAAGAGATTGACGAATTATGCTAAAAGTGCTTTATTTTCCTTTTGTTCTATCCAAACAATTAGTCAACAATTTTAAGTGTAGGCGAGACCTCACTGACTGTCATTTGTCATCATTTGTATCTCACAAATGAGAACATCATTCTGCTATGAGATGTGATGCAATAAGCATCTCTTCCCTCTATCATCTCTTTATACGTTTCTCTCTTCCTTTTCTCATTTCATTATCTCTCTCCAACTGACTTATGGGTTCTCTCCCCTCCTCCTCTCCCCCCCTTACTGAAACCTATTTTGACAAAACCATATGATACTGAATGAGACAAACAGTTGCCCAAAGGAGAAAAGTAACAAAGTGAAACAAAAAATGAATCAGCACACAAAACCTGGATGTTTGAGATGGATGGAAAACAAACAACACAAATACAATAAAGGGCAGATGCTTGAAAACATTGAGAAACAATATAAAGTGGAGTAAAGAAAAAAATCAAAATACAGAAATAAATCCAATAGATAATTTTAAGGTGCATTTTCCATCTCCATGTGTTCATATGACATAGTAATGATGTCCCTATGCATTCGTCTTTATACATATAATAAATCTATATATTGTACTCATACACTGATGTGAAAAAAGGCAATGCATGACACATATATCAAAATTATCATTTATTGTTATCATTCATGTGAAAAGGCAAACATAGAAAAAAAGAAAGACAGAGCACCTGTAAATGGAATATACAGCAACAGTATTGAAACAATCGCAACATACCTTCCCAAGGTGTTTTTTTGCAATTTTAGAAACATTAATGTAAAATCTGCAATACCTTATGAACTTACAGGAAAGTTGATGACAGTTTTGAAAGGGAGAGTTTGCTGGCATCCTGATACAACATAACATCAGTATTAAATAATAATAACAATCAGAGCATTTATATAGCACCAATTCCCGTTCAAGCACAAGCTCTAGGCACATTACAATCTATTACTACCCAAACAGACTCAAAGGAGATACTCGTAAACATTCTCAGCCTCCTGGGAAGCATACAGGCAGCTTCCTATTAGGCACTCAAATCCTTAAAGTCCAACTAGCATTCTCTATCTATAGTCGGGGTTCCCATTTAAAACTGGATCAAGTCAGGTAATGTGAAAAAATGGTCTTTCCCAAGGACAAAATGTTGGGACCAGTCAGATTTGTGGTGAATCAGGCATCAACTGGTTTAGAATTTAGAGTAAGGCACTGCTTTTTAACACAAGGGTGATCTTTGTAGTCATGTCCTCTTGCCACACCGTCATAGCCTGATGTTACACTTTACATTTAATAATAGGATTACTAGCCGTGCAGTTAATGGCAATATGTTGCTTACAGCAGCTTTGCTGGTGAATCGTTGGTGCTCAATTCAAATGAGTATAAGATGGCTAAACATTAAAAACTGTCAAGAAAAACAGAAGACATGGTTAAAGATTCTACAACACCTCCATCAGCAGAGCTGTCTGACTTCATGAATAGTGACTGGAGTGTACTAGGAAAAACATGCACGGTAATAATGTATGATTTCATTCTTATGTAAACAGGTGCAATCAAGTTTCTATCAAAAGGACTCAGCTAAATGATAGGAATTTGAAGAAAAAACAGAAAAAAAAACATTAACATTATTAACCGTGTTACTACCTCGGATACATGTTTATATAGTGCTTTATCATTCTACATGTACTTATACACCTTTCCAAACATCAACTTTAGTAAGTGTGACTATAATAAGAATTTGTATGGTACATGCATGTGACAACAAGCATAAAAATAAAATACATATCACAGTGTGACATAAGAAATAAATGTAGCTTTTAGGGCACATACGACAAATATATCGATCTACATGATGACTATGTTGAGAAGTAGTTCACTAGTGATGGTAACTTATGTGAAAGTTTTTATCAGATCCCTGTAAATCGTGTAGATCTACACTTTATTGATTTAGTGACCATTTTCACCTTCCTCAGTGAACATCTCTCAAACTTAAGCACTACTTACCATTAGTACAATGAATGTGTAATAACATGCACAAAAATGCAAGTATCTTAGCCACATACATGTATGTAATTTCTTGTAAGCATCAATGAAAAGGGATTAGATCTGATTCTATCATATCCACACATAACTATAATACTAAAGAATAACGACTTGCTTAATTTTACTGATTCATAGGAAAATTAATAAGAGCAACCACTAGGATTTAGAGAGTACAATGAAAATTTAACAGATGTTCAAAATCTGGATAATGCATCATTCTCAAACATTTCAATTTGTAATAATTTTCGCAAGAGACACTACATGTCTTCTAACAGAAAACTTATATAAATGAATATGTATAAGCATATATGTAGAATGTACATATCCAATTTTCCTTCTTTTAGTAGGGAATGCAAACTTCTCTTTCACACATTATGACTGATGAATACAGTTCACCATTGTCTCATTTAGTTCCTGAGCTCACTCTGGGACAAAATAGACAAACTAGAACAGAGGGGATTTTAGTGCAAACTTCCATCTCGTGCTTGATAAATTGTTAATATACCTGTATTGGCCCCTTAATATAAATTTTTTTTTTCACTCTCTGTACATGCATTATCTAACATTTCTCTAGAGTCATCAGTACTGAATTCTTTTATGCAGCAAAATATAAAGACATGACATAAATTAGAAATACAGTTGAGTCCGCTTAAATCGAATTCGCAGGGACCAACTTAATGGGTTCAATTAAAGAGAGTTCGTCTTCCAGTTTTAAGGGGGGGGGGCAATTCTCGAATGACTAATGAGGCATTCTAATTATTTTATTATAGGATTATTTCCCTTTATACTGAATCGCACGATGGCTCCCAAATTTTGCGTTTATCTTAAATTCAAGCCCTCTCATATAATTGGATTGCAAGCCCTAATAAGGGCTGCACTGAAAGCAAAAGTAATGTAAAGACAAGTAGAGGTAGAATAGTGTTAGTTTTAGTCCTGAAAAGAACTGTTGATGAGTCAGGTTTTAACCCTGAAATGGACTGTTTATACTTAAGTCCTGAAAAGGACAGTTGAATAAGTTTTACCCCTGAAAAGGGCTATTAATAAAGTTTTAACTCTGAAAACAGTTAAAGGAAGCCATCATATAATCTCTGAGGATGTCTATATTGAAAAAAAAAACTAGCACGATGTAGAATCTGGCCTATCCCGTCACGGTGCGAGAATCAACATCATAACACCGGCGTAGTGCACTATTATAGCGTAACCTGTACACTTCGTAACACATGTAACATGGGTAGTACATTATACATGTACTGTAGGCTCTGCCAGGATGCTTGATTATTGATTGACAGCTTGGCAGTGCTGGCCCTGGTATGCTGTTTATGCCCCCCTCCTCCCGTGAACACATGGCCTACTTACGTTGCATGTGGGGCGCAATACATTGTCTAACCCCTCTTGCCTCATTCTAACCCCTCTTGCCTCATCCGCAGCGCTGTGTCCTTTGTTTTCAAACCACCGGCACTCGTGTTGGTGGAAACCACATGGGGATGACAATAGCTGATTTCTACCTTTGTGGCGTCGCGATTGGTTCAACTTAAAGGAAACTCATGGCAATGGCTTTGAGTTATGCGAGACGCATTTAATAGGTGCAAAAAGGGAAAAAAATCTATTGTTTTGTTTCTATTCGATTTATCAGAAATTCGTTTAATCAGAGTTTGATTTGAGTGGACTCGACAGTACATGTATATCTTACTGGTAGGGCTATTTCTTTCAAAGTTTTACATTCAGCAAATCATGTTTACCAAATTTGTTTACTCATGGTGAAAAAGTCACAAAATTTTAAACAATTGTTTTGCTCTTCTGGAGGAGTATATTTCATAGTCTGAAAATGTGAAATGAAGTCCTTGATTTCATGACCAGATATGGATGTGAAACCATTAAAAATAATTCTTCCCTAGCTACATCATTTCATCCCAATCAATTTCTTCCATAGCAACCATATCTTCCTGGGAGAGCGCAATGGCAGATCTATCATCCTCTTTCCCTTTCTTTTGGAAAAAATCATCCTCGTCTGAGAGGAAAAGGTCATCTTTGTTACTAGTCTGACTGTTTGTGACATTACTCTCTGCTGAGGATGGAAGACTTGATCCAAAGTCTTCGTCATCTCTCCGTGATCTTTTCACAGGACTTGTTTCAAAAAAGCTTGTAATAGTGGCCTGTCGCTTACTGGGTGACACTTTGGACGGAGAGGAAGTGAAAGAGAAATCTAGCTGCTTTGATGACGTTTGCTGTGATCCACGAGCAGACCTAGATTTTTTGGGCGTTTCTGGCAGATGAAAAAGAGAACAACAAAAAAAATTACAAAAACTAAAAAATTCATGATAAATTTGATGTCATGCCTTGTTCAAAACTTAAGAGACCAAAAAATTTTAAGAAATTCTCGTTGAGAAGAACTTCGATTTAAAGCAGTGGCACAAATGAAGTCACAATGATTCAAACTTTGTCTTTCCTTCTTACATTATGCACAGAGATTGGAAACAAAAACAAACAAAAAATCTACTCAGTCAGGTCAACAGATGAGTCGATGTCACCTCATCCACTAGTGTTTTACTGAAGTAATAAAGTGTTTTGTCAAAGTCCATGGAAAAAAAAATCTCCCAAATTAAAATGAGATTCAAATAGAATCAACATACAGAAATAACTGATTACGCATTCAATATGGACTTTTACCTCCTAGTCCTAGAGCAACAAAATGTTGATCACATGAATTCATTATGTCATTGACTGTTCTACTACTTTTACATTTGATCACTGGTGAAGAATCATTGAGCTATTTCATTGAATGGTTACGTATTTCCCGATTGCTTACATCGTACATCATGATGATGCTACACATAATTCTGTTTGGCTTCTCTGTCCCTCATAAAGGACTGATAAGTCTTTTAGCATATGTTATATGTTACAATATCACCACCATGAGTGCTCTCTTGACATATATGTATTTCATCACGACATTCAGTCCACAAGATACACCGGACGGTTTCGAGCAAATGAGGTAAAAAGGTCAAATGGTCGAATTTTGGATTTTTGCACCAACCTATTCTTCAAGCATCACTGCATCATGTAAACATATCAAAACATGGAATTAAACTCAAAAACTAGGTAAAAATTACTTTTAAAAATGTAGGGTCCATTGGTAAGGAGATATAACGCAAAACTTTGAAAGCGAATTTCTCAGACACCCTCACAGACTATATGATGGCTTCCTCTAACCATTTTCAGAGTTAAAACTTTAATAAAAGTCCTTTTCAGGGCCAAAACCTAGGTCTACTCATCAAACTAAAACCATATGTATACAGTCTTTTGCAGGACTAAACACTATAACACCATTCTGCTTCTACTTTTCTTTACTTTATTTTAGCTTTCAAGGCACTCTTCTTACTAAAGCTAACATCTGATTAAACCTGTGGTCTTGAATTTAAGATAAAGGCGAAGTTCAGAAGCCATAGGACGATTTAAAAAATCTCCCATAAAGACCGTGAGTTCTCTACTAGCATGTCAATGTGTCACAATACTACCATCATGAGTGCTCTGTTGACATATGCTATACAGCACTATGTTGAATGACCCCTCTGTCCCTCATAGTAATTTGTCACTCATAATTCTACTCACACTAAAAATTATTTCTTAACATGTGAAGAAAAAATGCTTGGCAATGAAAGAGCTCAAACGATGATAAATTTCCTTCATGTACTGATTTCATTACTTTTAAACAAATTTTTATCAACAGCTGGGTCTTCCACACTGCCCAGTTTTTTCTCTTCTTGGCTGACGAGAATATCTGAGTCACTATCTGCTCCCTCAAGATCATGACTACAGTTTGGGGCTGAATCATCGATGAAGTCTGTGCTGAACATGTCTAGCAGAGTCTGTTGACCTTTTCCCTGTTGAAAAAACACATACTTATTAAGAGAAAATCACTACAAACAATTCATAAGTTAAAAGAATACAAGTGCCCTATATCTACAAAGCAAAGAATAAAACTTAAATCTCTCATTACATATACATCTCTTGGGCTGATGCGGCCTGAAGCTGTGCACAGCACAATATTCCCACAACATTTGTGGGAAAAGTATAAAAGTCTAGCCTCTTCCATTCATTACAATATACAAGAAAAGAAAAATTGGACAAACAGAAAGCCAATTTTGATTACTATTCCACAGTCCAGTATGGCATGGAGGAATGTTTGCAATCTGCCTGATGCTAGAATTCACAATATCCAAAATCTGTTTACAACATATAAAACATCCATGTCACTGTTGCAGGATTCTACAGTGGAATCTGCTGAAAGTCAACCTCTCGGGACCAAGAAAAAGTGTTGACTTTAAGCAAGGTTGACATTATTCATTGTCAGAGGACACAATCTGTGGGGTCAAAATGTGCATTGTGTATTTATTGGGTTAGGTCTATGCCCCTTATCCCTACAAAAAAAAAAAGAAAAAAAAAAAGAAAAAACAAGCAGAGCTTCCCCCTCTAGCTCTAAGCTGGTAGTAATAGTATTTTGTCTTGAATCAACATCTTTAAGAAGTTTCAACTTTGTATCCAGATTGAGAACGTACTTTTTCTCAGATATTCCGATCACAGAGTTGAAGACAAAATTTATTAATAGTAACAGGTTGACTAGTCACGCAAGTGCACAATGCTGGAATGAACATGATCTAAAGATGCGACTGAAATAGGGCGCAATGCTTGTCCCCACTCTCTCTCACTGTGTGTGTGTGTGTGTGTGTGTGTGTGTGTGTGTGTGTGTGTGTGTGTGTGTGTGTGTGTGTGTGTGTGTGT
>JBCEWB010000001.1:8183340-8193962 GCA_039654565.1 Peronia peronii
CAAGGATAATGGAGATAATGAAGTTAAGGCAAATTAACTTTAATTTCTGAGAAGTTTGTATTTGTTTAAAGCCAGCACAAATCCATTTTGAGCATGATACTAATACTATGACATCTGTATAAGAAGGCGTTTCTCTTCATGTCATCAGGTGCAGAAGGATGGCACAATCAGGAGGGCAGGGGTCAAAGGGTGAAGGGTGGTTCTGTTAATTTGTATAGCTTAGCTGCCATTGGTTGTGTCTCTTTTCTATATATTCTTTTCTACCTCAATGCAAGATATAACTGGCAGTGAAACATTATTTACCGAACGTGAAAAATGCTGTCATTCTGTTTGCCTTATTCTTTGGCTCTGGATCTGTGTATGTTCAGTTTATGAGAGTGTGCCAGAAGGTTGGGACCCTTTGTCCATTATTTGTTCATCACATTCAACACACTTGATATTTTCCTTCACCGCTTTCATAAGAGGTTTTTAATTTATCATATTTTTATCTATTGTCAGACAGTGACCGTATATGATTAAAGATATGAAGGAAACATATTTTATAATCTCTTTAAAGTGTTGAAGATATGATATAATCAGCGGACAAAGGACATGACCTTCTGTCACAGTCTCTTATTGAACTGTTGATCACATAACAACAGAGAAACAAAATGTTTATAGCATTTGAATTGTGAATCAGAACTTACGCTCTGAATATGCTGGCTGTATATCTTTTTCTTTTAGATCTCCAATGTATTTTAGTTCTATTGGTCTTGATTCTTTTTCTTGTATCATAACCAGATGAATGTTTTTGCCCACCTGAAACTGTTTATGTTGATTAAATTAATTCCAGACATACACACTTTTCTGTATTGCATATTAGCCTTGTTTGTTCACATACCTTGTTTTATTGAATTTTTTTTTTTTTCTTTCTTAAGAAACCATGCGAGGGATCCTGTCTTCTTTATTATTTAAAATGACACATATTTATAAAATTCAAATGGTGAGCATAGCTCATGGTGAAATTGAGCATATGATTATGAAAAAAAATATTTGCAGAAGGTGGTTAAACTACCGTGTTCTCATCTTTTTTTTTTTTTATTTTCTTTGCTACTGAAATCAATGTTGCTATATGAAATACTACTGCTAAAATGTGATCTTTGTAGTGTAGTTTTGCATCCCTCTTTGCCAAACTGTTGAATACGGGTTGTATGAGTTGGCATAACCATTTAAGCTATGCATATGAAATGCTGTATGGTTACAACATTTCAGTGCATTGTCAGGAAAATTGTTGATGTTTACTTTCTTCTTTTGAGTCAGATATGCCTGAATGTTGAATGGATATGTCTGTATGTGACCCATTTAATGAGTCATTATCACCAATTCATCACCGTCATGATACAATTGCCCAAGTAATATCTAGAGGTTTTGAGGAAAAATCAACAAACTTATTTTTCTCAAGTCAAAGATGTAGTAAAAAAAAAAAAAAAAAAAAAAAAATTTGTCCATTTCATTGTAGTGATGAGCTTTAGAAATTTTTTTCTGTTAATGACAGACATGGCACAGTCCATTTTACTCAGCCTCTCTCACCATGACTTGGGTACTGGTGTTATGTCGGTGATAATTAGTTAGTTGTATGAATAATGAAAATGAACTGGGAACTCAGTTTATGAACACTGAGAGCTATACGTTCATCTTTTTTCTCATTTTCTGTCAAAGTAAATAATGATTGTGCGTCTAGTACAGTGGAACTCTGATATTACAAAATCGGATGTTGCGAAATTTCGGTAATATAGAAAAGAACATGCAGTCCCATTTTATTTCCTTTTTCTTTCTTCTAGTAAAATCTTGGAATCTGCGAAATGCCAATCCTCCTGATCTCACTTATAAAAAAATAATTTTCCCAGAAAGTGACGAGTAAAACCACGTGGCAGCATGGTTAGACTGCGCGTGTGACCATCTTTTTGTTTATTCAACCACTCCTAACAATGCCCGCTGACGCCGATTACAGTAATTACACACTGATGGTTAAAGGGGAGACAACATTTGCCTGATACTTATGCAATAAGCTAAGCCCAGATAAAACAAACTGAATGGGGGGGGGGAGGGGGCATATTTCTTTATCCACGTAGGTAAAGGTAAAGGGCATGGCGGGTACAGGAGACAAGGAGTAATCCTTACCATGTTAAGGAATGTTCTGGGAAGTCGTAACACATGCAGACAAAGGTCTGGGAGTGGTTATCAGTTAGACCGCGTTTATTGCTTAGCCTACACATTGCAGCACATTACTTTGTTTACTTCTGTGAGATCTGTAAAAGTTGTGAGTTAGCTTCTCAACTGCCTTCATATTCAAAGAGGAAAAATAAAGCAAACAAACAAAAAAATTAATGAAACAAACTGAAAAACGCATGCACAGGCTTTGTAAGGGAACGCTTATCAGGCGAAATAATTAATAGTATCAATGAGTCAATGTATGGGCTGTCCCCATTGTTTTATGGTCTCTGTTAGATATTAAGAAATTCTGATATTAAGAAATAAATGTCCCGGTCCCTTCGATTTCTTAATATCAGAATTCCACTGTAGTAAATAATGTATGCAAAGTTTCGCAGATGCTTATTTTTGTTAAGTAGTATGAGTATTAGATGGGCCATATTGTTTATTAAAGTTTGTTTGTTACATAAAATACAGTGCAATACAGATTTTTTAAAGTTCTCTGTCTAAATCAAAGAAATACTAACATTTTGAGATGAATGCATAATGAAAAAAATTTTAATGCTTTTCTGGATGAAATAAACATGCAAGTTTATCTCTGTAAAAACATTTTGAAGATAGATTTCTGTCTTCTGGTGTCAAATTTTTAAAGAAATTTTAAATAAATTAATCATGAAATAGATTTCAGATAAAGATAATTGTTTTTGAACCGGATCTGAAAATGGCAGTTTCCTTTCAAGGGAACGTGATATTGTGACCAGAAATTGTGATAACTTTTTAATGTGAATTCTGTGCATCATGAAATGATCTGGATATAATAAGTGGGTCATAAATCAAAATTTCTGAGCCATCGTCTTCTATATTTAAAAAAAAAAAAGCAAAAAAAATGTTAATTTCATTAGTTAGATATAAAAAATTGCACGAGAATAGAGACAAGTGGAGAGCAGAATATGTATGAACATACAATCTTAGTGACTCTAGTTTTAAAGTGCTTTTTATCCTCCATAATATGCATCAAATGTCTTGCACCCAGGGCAAATGAATCGGAACTCGATTGGGGAGATTTCCAGTTACAGCCGTTTTTAACTATTTTCCAGCTGAGAACAAAAACTTTTTTATTTGTTATCCACAAAACGAAAATTAAACCTTTTCTAACGTGAAAAGAAAGATTTGGTATCTGAGTTGGAAAATAGTTAAAAACGGCCGGAACTCATGATTGCCCGGAGTGACCTCCAACTCATTTGCTCTGGGCGCAAGACAAATGATTTTCTAACGCATCATTTGAGATCACTTATGCCTGCTTATTTGGTGATGATATTGTTTTTTCCATGTGTCGGTACCAGTTCATTCACCTTTCAAAGTTTACTGAAAGAGGCTGTCTGTTAATAAGACAAGACTGAAAAATCATTACAAATGTTACAGTTATGTTATGCATGTTGCACTGCATTTCAGATCTGGCAGCAAAAGTTTCAGTCCCTCTTTTTTTTTTTTTAAAGTATTTAATGTACATGTGTTATAAGATATTGCCAGTTGTACAATGAACTGGGGAATAGGTATCAATCCTTGTACAACAAAAAGGCGAAGCCCTAAGTTCTCTGCATGATGAAGGGAGAATGAGAAGTAGACTATCTGACTAAATCGCCCCTTCATCATGCAGAGGAGTTAAGTGTTGGCCCATTTGTCATACAGGGGTTGTTACCTATTTACTCCTTTGTCATACAGTTGATGATATCTAGCCTTGCCTGGCAATACCCCAGGAAGATTTTTTGATGTGAAACCTTATTTATGAGCATAAGAAATCTGCCTTTCTGTATGAAGAATTTGGTTTTTGCATATATGGAGAGCACTATGGAGATATTAGTGCAAGTAGTATGATGATATGACTCACTTCTTCTCATTTAAGGAATTGGGTTGATGTACAGAAGCAGTAGAGAGGTATAGGAAAAATGTTACTTCCAGTAGAGAGATACAAGAAAAAATGTTATTTCCACTAGAGAGATACAAGAAAAAATGTTATTTCCAGTAAAGGAGAGGTATAAGAAAAACATCACTCCCAATGGAGAGGCATAAGAAAAAAACATTATTTACAGTAGAGAGGTGTAAGAATAATTGTTATTTTCAGTAGAGAGTTGTAAAAAAAAAAATGTTTATTTCCAGGAGAGAAGTATAAGTGCAAATTTTACTTCCAGTCTAGTAGAGAGCTATAAAGAGGTATACTATAAGAAAGGTGAAAGAAAAAGCATTACTCCCGGAAGAGAGGACAAAAAAACATTACTTCCACCATTCAGCATCCACAGGGAGAAATTCTGCAAGAAAGGCTAGCGCTGTTTGGTAGAATAATCAGTCAAGCAGTGGATTGAGGAAGTGAGTTGGGGCATTGAAACTCAGTGAAGTGAACAGTTGCCAGTGACATTTATCAGTCACAAACACCAGTCCTTACACTCCACTATTATGTTGCAGTCTCTCTGTCTCTTGTCACTACATATATATGTATGCATATTGAAATATTATAGCAGATGTTAGAGCTTTGCCTTATGGCTCTAAATGTCAGACCCCAGTCAGAAATACTATAGGAGATTGATGATGAAAAGTGAGAGAGTACTTATTTATGAGGTTAGCATAAAAGTTTATCTACCACAGACTGTGTGTCATCGGTGTCTGATAATAATAAAGTACATGTATGTATTGTGTGGAATAATGTCCTGTGTTTTTATCAGGTTGACACATGGATTATGTACTGGGTGGGTGTATTGATGAATAGTTGATAATACATGTCTAAGTCTTGAGCTGATGAAGTTGTAAATGAGAAACTGTGCAAGTACATGCACAGTTTACATGTAACGACAATGTGATGGTATTGATAGCAATTTTTTTCTTAGTTGTCCTGATGAGGACCCAACAGGGTTAGAGCATTTCATGAGTTTCATCGGTGTATTCAGTTTTTAACTTATCAAATCTCCAGATTGTTATTTGTTTCTTTTGTATGAAGCTAGTTACCAGTTGACAGTCGATAATACTCCTAGCAAGAATTTGTTGGGACCAGAAGGCTATTGATTATTGATAACTATTTTCTTCCAATAGTGCTTGAGATGATTTGTCTAATTTTAGTATTTTGTTTTCTGTGGTATCAATCCTCTTTAAGAACCCCAAACATGCTAGGTACAACATAGCCATGATCTTGCTGATGTGCCTTTAAATCTGAGAGACGATGCTTCCTGCTATGAGTATGTGATATGTTGACAGAGCCATGCTGCTTAGTAATTCTCCATGTACATGTAGAAATGTTCTCCATACTGAATTTTTAAAAATAAAAAATCAAGTACTTTTCTTTACTGGATATGTATTTCTTTGTTATTTATGAACTTTTCCAAATCATATGACGTTACTTGAATTGCTCATGGTACATATTTCATTTCTTAGGACAGAAAATTAGGTCAGTGAGCATCCGAAAAATTTAGCTTAGTTTATCAGATTCTGAACTCAAGTAGCATTTTGTTGATCCATTAGCTCCATCAGTGCCACTTCCCTGACATACATACTCCAACTGTCTCCTCTCTTCTTCGTTCTCTTCTGAACCAGTGGTCACAGTCCATCATCGTGTGCCAGGTAACAAAATTGTTCCTACGACCTATATTACCATGGGTTAGAGGAGAATTTTTTGCTGTTAAATTTTAAAGATTTATTTCAACTTCCTAATGTACCACTTCTCAGGGGCCAGTAGTTGTAGGATTAAGACATCATGAATGAAATTTCATCATGGGAATAAACAAAAAAGTCAGTAACACAATAGACACAGTAGAGACTTTTAATTGACAATGATGCTACAAGTAATTACAATGGCATTGCGAACACTTGTCTCACCAGATGAAATCCAACATAATAATACGGGTTTGTGTAATTTCATCAAATATCAAATAGCATCATAATTGGTAATATATTCAAAGTACTGTGTATATATATATACAAAAAAAAATGTATATATACAAAAAAAAAAAATGTATTTAGAACTGTTCATGACAAGAATGGCATCAAAATCGAGCAAATTCTCCTACAGCACCGATAGGAATGAACATTTTTGTAAATGTACAACTGCTTAACATATTTTGTATTACAAATGTCATTGTCTTTTCTATTTATGGGTATGTTCATTTTAATTTGTTTGGCATACAAATTTACAATAGAAAACCACTGTAGTTTACAATAAAACTTGTATGGAGATGGAAAGAAAATGCCTGGTGTTAGGAGAAATTTGATGAATTAACTCTGGTCGGGAATATCTACACATGTACATATATTGATATATTGGGTTTCTCCTTTTCTAACAAAAAAGAGATTATGAATGCATATTTTGTAAATTATCCACAAAAAACAAAAAAAAAATCATGTGGATGGTGATAAAGATTTTTTTTTTTTAAAATGATGGAAAATGTTTGGAAGACTAAGTGTAAGTGGGTATTTAGAAAAATCATGTGTGTTTAACTTCTCAAACAAAAGGTGAACAGTGCAAATAAACCTTTTCTCTCGACTTCACAATCAAATCAAAAGTAAGTCCTGCAGAAAATTGTTCTTTAACAAGAAATCAGAGGATATCTTCGACATGGCAAGGACGAAGTCAAACTTTGAAGCAGGTGTCAATAAAGTCAATAAGTGATTGTAACTCAAGTCCTATATTGATGTCAAGTAGCTTTATATATATATATATGTGCATGCATGTTTGATCTCAGTTCCACTGCATACATTTTAAAAAACTCTATATTTTACTTAAACTTTCAAACTCTCGTAAATGTCATCTAGGGAATTTGATAATCATCCAACCACAGTATACTGTACTAAATCAAATGGTTTAGAGTAACTGATTGGATCAACTGAAATGTTTGCAATGTACTCTATCCCTTATGTCAAAAACAATGAAAAGCAGAACTTTCTCTACATATTAGAATGTTTTGTAGGTTACTGCACTACTAAGTCTGATAACTAGTTCAAGTATATAGAGCCATCACAGTAATATTATATCAAGAAATCCATCTCAGTTTTGAGGCAAATTAGGAATCATCTACAAACCTTCACAAGCAATTGCAAATATATGAGTAGATACAAAGTAATGATGTGATGCGGTTGACATTACATGTACTGGGTTTCACAGTTTGTAAGTTATGAAAACTTTGTGATGTAATGTGGTGGGACATCTTGTATTGCAGAAAAAATAATAATAATCCGCCCAGTCACTTCACAGTCTCATTTTTAACAAATATGGAGAAATTGTAGTCAGAATGCAGAAACCTAATTTCTCATTCTTCAAGGGACAGGTGCTTCTCATACCTTACCTGAGATAATAATTATGCACAGTGTATACCCAATAAGTCATATATGTCCACTGAGTGTGGGATAGAGAATTATCAGAAACAAAGTTTTTATATATTCTCTCATAATACATTGTGAGGCTGGATTTTTAAAGGACTATCAGTGGTGAAACAGACATGGCATTGTAATTCTATATTGTAGACCTGGGGAGAAAAAATGGTAGGAATTTTTTCCACTGATTTCTCTTCAGGACTAGTCAGTCAAAGAGACTAACTACATGAGAGTAATAAATTCTAACTGCGAGAGAATGAAAACATATTTGTAGCAGTCTTTTTCATCGATCTGCTGAAGTTAACTAACATTAGATAGCATTAGATAGTAAGAAAATACCAAATCTATTAAAAAACGAATTTGCTTACATTGTCTGGACAGTCTTGACTTCATTCACTAAACAAAAATAGCCATAGTAACAGATTATACATTTCACCACCATGCAGACTGTAAGAACAAAGGAGTAAAGCTTTTTGAAGAATTCCCTTCTCATGACTCAAAATCATCAAAGCATCTCAGAATTTTACTATGCTTGATATCTTGTCACTCCAGTGGCTGAGATTGAGAATACCTGGCACTTATTAAGGTGCAGTCACATTACATCTCATCTTTCAGATTTACCTGACTCTTCTTTTCTGCTGTCAGTGACAGATTACAGAAATGCAGAAATCATCACAAAAAAAAATGATGACCTGAAAACTGCTACAGTAAAACATGATAACTAAACCACTAATTAAAAGAGCAGTGCAATTTCTCAGTGGGAAATGAGCGAAAAAAAGAAAAACAGAGAAAAAAAAAAGCCAGACCTTTGAAAAGGCATTAAATTTCACAATAACAGAGGGCATATTTTTTTGGCCAATGCAGTAATCAGCGAAGTTTGAGGCATATCTTGATTGCAAGTTGTGTAGTTTGTACACAAGTAACTTGGACCATCAATTTCCCTACGTTTATAATAAAGAGCATTTTATAACGCCACCTCAGATCAGGTGATGACAAGGGAAAGTTTATCATGGAAATTTCATGTATATAGATCACTAAAATATTCTTAGTAAATGCTCTACGAGAGCTAATTATTTTTATGTCATTCTTTTCTAAAATTTCATTTGATGGCATTATCAGCAAGAAACTATGGGCAGCTTATTGGACCTGAATTTGATGACTGGAATTTGGGCATGTAGACGAATGCAGTGAAACTCCATGTACAATTGCAAGGATGTATCCCTAATTGTCAACAATGCCAGTTTGATTTTTTGTAATTATTAAGATGGCGTTGGCTATGGTATTTACAAATATGAACATTACGTATTTTATAAAATCATATATATCTTACAATGAAGATTACCACAACTGTCTGATTTATGTACAAGAGAAGACCAAAGAACACAGGAACAATGTTGATGGAGTTTTCACAATGACTAGAAATGCTGATGAAATGAATGTAAAAATAACATTTGTCTCAACCGAAGAATCTGGAGTCACAATTTCAACAACAACAAAAAAAAACAACTTATAATACACATCATAACTATGATGCAAATGAACAAAAATCAAATCAATCAAATGGAAAAAACCACAAGATTTAACATATGTCTCTGAAAGAAATAGAACATCACATTTTACAAGTAAATAGGTCAATGAAATTCAAAGACAAAAAAAAAAAAAAATGTATACATACCAAAGCAATCAAAATCAAAGCAATGAACTTTGGAGAGAGGTAAAGTTTAGAAGAAGTGAGACAGTACAGGAACAACAACAGGTCACAGTCATTTCACAGTCAATTGCCTCAGTCATTTTTCTTTAGGTTTCAAACTATGAGATTGTTGGCCATCATCACCACTACAGAAGAAATTTAACTTGACCATCATTTTGAATTATTTATTTCATACTTCAGTGTCATTTGCCACAAAACTATTATACGATACAATGAAATCAGGTGCCTGTCAAACTTAGATGATCAAAGAATTCATGATTCTTTTCAATACTAAGTGAATTTTAAATTCAAATTATTTTTTGTATTCTTTTGCTTTTCTCACCAAAAAAAAAAAACTTCTACATCCATTTAAAAATGTATTTCTGGGTTAAATTTGCTGATTACAATTACTGAGTACAAATCCAAAATTTGTGATTTACTGCATGACCTAAACGAGGGTTAATAAGGATTAACAAAATTCATCGACCATTTTCTCACAAACTTCAGCTGCAGCAACCGGACGAGATAACCACCCTCAGGAGGTTGAAAGGCTAACACATACTGTACCAGCAAGTCACCCCCACTGTCTCTACTTATCAACATCTTGACTTCTCCTCAAGGTGGAACAAAAGTTTTTTTCATCAACAAAAAGGAAAATGAGTTAGCTTTAATGTGATATCAACAACTCTATATGCTCAAAAACTGATCAGCACCTGATTTTTGTCTTGTTGCATCTCGTATATACTGCATACCTCCTTTGCACAAATCAGTTTTTAGTCCCTTTTGCCAGAGAATAGCAAAAACTGACTGGGCTATTGTGAATGACCATGAAAAATGTACACTCGCGCAGATTCTCTCTGTCGGTGATCATACAAAGAGAAGGCATTTGGATCCACAAAATAATTATGCAAAAAAAAGTTACAATCAATGAAGCAATTGTGCAATTAGTTACAAAAGCATTGGCAGGACTGGATTAAACTGAAAGCATTCCACAGTACAAGTAGAAACTACAGAACATGATAAGAATAGGAATAATATTAATTTCCTCTTCATTCTCTCCTCCATAGTATCTGTTTATAACAGTCTTATCACATTTCTCTTCTCATTTCTCACACTGCACTGGGCAATAAATATTGATACATGTAAACATTTTTCATTGGTTTCACTGAAACTCCACTGTGAAATCAAACAGCCTGGCACATAACAAAAGACTCTGATAAAGAATTTTTTTAAACATTTTAATCTGATAGTAATGAACTAATGTATCTATAATGCTAATAAACATCACATTTTATATTTTTATGATAATATGATAAGAAAAAGGATCGGACAATTTTTAAAAACAAATTCATCCAAAAGCAATAAACACCAATTTTATATTGAAAGATCA
>JBCEWB010000001.1:8211205-8221552 GCA_039654565.1 Peronia peronii
TGGAAGGATATGAGACTCCACAAAGACAACACATGGACAATGAAACACTTGAACTTGATGAAGGCTCTAGAGTCGGATCACTGACAGAGAGAAATAGAAACAGTGCTGCTGCTGACAATGAAGGGATACGTAACAGAAGACAAGTGGCTGAAGCAGAAGAAACAGAAAGAGAATACATGCGTGAGAGTGATGGAGATGGAAACAAAAGACCAGTGGTTGGAGTAGAAAGAGAGGATGCCATGCGTGTGATGTGTGAAGAAGAGATGGAGGATTCAAACTGCGGCATTGATGGAACTGGAAATGAAATGCCAGTATTGGCTGAAGCTGAAGGAAAGCTAGACACTGCATGAGAGTGGGGATTCAGGTGGTCAGTGTGGCAGTGGAGATTGTACCCTGTGGCAAATGTTCTCTATGGACACATAGAGATCGAGACCAGAGACTTGTGACATCCATTCTGCTCTGATCAGGAGTAGACGTAGATCTAGATCTACCATCCTTGGAAATGCACCTTGTGCATATGCTCTCATTGATTTCCATTTTGTTTGTATGCTCTGATCAAGAGTAGATCTAGATTGAATCTCACTTAAGTTGAATGTACCATTCTTTGATTTTGAATGCATGATTTTTTTGCATTTGTTGTCACTGAATTCCATTTCGTTTGCATGCTTTGATCAAGAGTCTATTGCATCTTATTTAGATCTAAGTTGAATTTACCATCTTTCAAATTGCACCTCATATGTTTGTCATTGATTTCCTTCATTGTTTGTCATGTCTTCAAGTGTTTGAAGCTTGTTTAAGGCCTGGTCGCATAACAGGCATGGCTTCGGTCACACGTAGGTCAGGTGGCCGCATCTGTGGTTCCTCGTCGGCCGCACCTAGGGCAGCCGGCCGCAAAGTGGTACGCCGAAGTTGTGCAGGGAACGGTCCACTGCACTCTATAAATTGAAGCTTTAAAGCTGCGGCCAGGTCAGGGCCCTTCCTGCGGCTTTTTTCTCCACGAAAATCAAGATGGGAATCTGCTTAGTGCAGAAGCAATGCTACTGGGGGGAAATGTTCGCTCGTGGCCGCAAGTGGTCGACTTACTCTAAGCTATCTAGAATTGTTTATCATCTAAAAAATAAAAAGGGAATACATGATCTAAACACAAGCACTATCCACTATGGTCTTTCATTTAGAATCCTTCTTGCCCATAGAAAGTCTGGGCTCCGATGTTTCTTCAGGAGGGAGTTCAACCATGGGAGTGACTTTCATGTCTCGGCTGATCGGGAGAAACATCTTTGTGGAGATGATTTCTCTTTGCAATTCCGTTTGCAAAAGGACAATTACATTTATTCACAATGTTATTTTCTAAAAGAGAAATGGGTTCTCTTTCAATACGTGCATGAAACAATGGAAACTGTCAAACCAAAGGGCCTGTGTTTATAGTTCAAAGTTTTCACCCCTCACTTTTCTTGATGATAAGCCTTGTAACTCCATATTATCTGCTATCATAGTAAAGCTGAGGTATTCCCCTTTCCAATGATACCTTTGATGCTGTTAAACGCTGTTTCATCAGCAAAAAACGAAAGAAGGCGGTCCGTGACAAGAAGAGCAAAATTTGCTGGCTCTGCACTAGATCGCGCTGTGGCACCTGAATGTTTACCAGATGCTATCAGCACAGATCAGGCATTTTAAATAATAAAATGTATATCAATAAAAAGAAGAAGACTTCATCTCTGTAACAGTTTTTATTTCATTTCAAACAAGCCAGTCTGTGAGCAGATATCGCTATGGAAAGACAACTACGTTTTTACAATCTGCTCCACAGCTCGGCACTTTTCACCCCTTGTAAGCGAGCGCGCTTGTGATACCTAATGAAACACCCACTGTAAGCCAACAATACAACAGCAACCACTCAATCATAAGGTACATGGATGAAGTACATCCATGGAAAAAGCCAGAGACTGAAAAAGAATCATGAAAGTTGTAGAAACTGCAGTCCAGATTTGCTTACCTCCTGAGCTTCTTTGCCAGCCTCTCCAGTACAGTAGGATTCTTTGATGAACATGTGACAACATGCATAACCCCACTTGCCATCCTTCCAATAGGATCCCCACACAGACTGAAATATAAAAAAGTAAAGTTGTGACAAGAGGATAATATGACAGGTAAGGCACGGACAGTTTATAAAATCCATGCACATAAATCTTTACAGTGTACTTTCTCCTTCTCCTAATACTTGTGCAGTGAAAATTTATGTGTTTAGATCTGAATTTTATTTGAGAGTAATGGATTGGTATTAGCCTATATGTCAGAAGTATAGAAATCATTAACTGACAAGATAGAGATATCTGCCATTAGATTCATCATCAGGCTGGATCTTACAGGATGTTGACCTCATGCCAAGTCAAAGTAAAAAAATTTGAGAAAATCTTTGACTCATGTTCAGCACTGTCAGCAGGGCCAATCTTGGGTCCAACATCAATGCTGGGAACAAGACATACTTCCTCCCATCTGAATTCTGCTAAAATATTCATGTTCTAGTTCCTTGTAGATCACAAATTATGACCACATGATTTTTTCATTCATATGTCCTTTTAAATGTTTCACAGTTAGTCCTGTTGTGTTTGAATTCATCATTCTAGAAGCATACTATCACTATCTCTATCCGAGTACCAGGCTTGGTTTAAACAAGCTTCTTGTTATTTACAAATCAGTGGCTATTGTGTCTCTGTTTCATTTTATTCTCCACGCTAAAAAGCGAGCTGTTGTTACAACGTCTCTTCATACTTACTGTATGGTTATTGTTGTAAACATCTTCCTCATAACGGCTTTTGACTGCTGCCTTTTCCTGACCTTTTATCACAGATCCAGTTCGGGAATATTCCACGTAGTCTTCCTGATTGACAAATTGAAATATCAAACATTAGATACAAAGAAATTTACCCATAATTCCTTAGAACGAAGGGATCAATTTTGATGTGCTTCTTTCACATCTGCAACAACATTTGTTGGATCATATGAGTTTCTCTAGCCTCAGTCCACATCCATTTGGCCAAATAAAACAAATACATTACTTCATTAAGAGAAACTCAAATCTAATACTGTTATTTTGTGTTAAATAGACTCAAATTCTGTCATTTATAAAACTATGTTGCGGATCATATGCTGGAAAAGAAAAATCTGCATCACTGAGAAAATACAACTTAAAACTGACCAGTAACATAACATATACTGTGGCTACTACAGAGTAAGTACATATTTCTTAATAAAGTTAACATAAGGTGAAATTAGTCCTGTCTATGGCCTCAACTTATCACCTTGACATTTAATTTAATCTTTCACCTTAAAAGCATCAATGGGCCAATCTGGTCAAAAACCAGCTCAATATACTTTGTATTGGATTTCACTTCTCAATGATGTACAAGAGCATAACGGAGAATTCATGCCATATTCTATTTAGGCATAAACTTGTCATTTCATAAACTTTCCTTTCAAAACTCATCTTACAAGTACAGTCAGAGGCAGCTGCAACAAGGGATGCCAAGAAAAAAATGGGAAGACAACATCCCAAGATGGTCAAGACTTACTGATTCTCAAAGAGCAGGAGACCAGAGAGAAAGTTGGAAAAGGTTAGTGGCCTCATCTTCAAAGTGCCCCTAAGACAAGAGACAGTGAAACTGAAGAAACTGCAATAGGATATGTTATCATAAACACCCTAACAGTCCAGTATTTCAGGGACATTATTAGAATATATAAAGGGAAAACTTACTGTTTGTGCCAACAGCAACTGTTTAGGTGGGGCTTCCAAGTGCTCCTGGCCTCCATACTTCTCCAGGATTGAGTCTTTAGCTGTTTTCTTGAATGTGTCCTTGCGTTTCTCAAACTCTTTGTGCAGCAACTCCAGCTTAGTGGGATCAGCTTGCAGATGGATGTCACCTCCCCGCTCGTACGCTTCCCAAGCAAACACTGCAGAGAGAACACACAAACGACGCACTGACTATTTCTGAGTGTGTGATTTTCTCGACATGATAAGTGATGTATCTGTTTTTAAACTTGTCACCTCAAATAACCAGTGTCACGATAGTCCATCTATTGCCACACTGTGGATTCTTAACTGATTCCAGGTAATTGTGCACAAAACAACAATAACAAAAAAGACAACAGATATATGTTCCTTATATGCAATATATCTAACTGTTAAATGAATTTAAAAAATAGCATTATCAAAAAAAAAACACCAACAAAAAAACAGACATGTGCCTTACATAAGATATACCTAAAGATGTACCTTATAGTCCCCAATCTCCATATCCACTCTGAAATTGATGACTATCGCTGAGTTATACCCCCCTTTCCAATGAGATCAGGACTGGTATATGACTGCATGTGAAAATGCAAGGGAATAGATGAGATGGAGAATTTAGGTGATGAAAGAAGATGAACATATGCTTTGGTAGTTCCAGTGCAGATTTTATAGTGCATTAGCATGATTTAATATCAATACCAGCAGCAGGAAATACTCACACTGTCTCTTAGCCATTTCTTGTGCATCCCCTGAGTATCTCACAAAATTGTCACCACCAAATTTCAACCTGCAAATGGAGAAATTCAAATGATAATGTTTATTAAATAACTAGTCTCCAAAATGTATTTCACATTTTCTCTAAAATTAATGAAATAAGAAATACATCTATCATCAGTATAAAAGATATATTTGAAATAAAATCAACTTTCAGAAAGTTTTGGCAAAAATCTTCTTCTAAAATTTATATATCTATTTCTTACAGAATGAAAAAGGAGGAGGAAAAACCAAATTCTAAAATCAGTCAGATTTATCAAATAAACAGAAAACTTATATTTATGACTGAAATTTCATGAGGCAGGTCAAAACTATTTTATTTTGCTGTACAATACATACTCCGTGATATCCTCTTTGCTGGTGTTTTTCAGTGGGTTCTCCCTCATCGAACGTGTCTTCGGATCATAGTAGGCTGAATTTATGTCCAAGTTGTACAAATACTGAAATATGAAAGACAAGGAGTACATATAGAGGTCTACCAATATTTATGCAATGAGTGAGAAATATTCTTCTTGTGCAGCCTTAAGAGATACTGAGTATCAGAAATTTACAGAAATGATCTTCTCTGTCACAAGCGGTTAATGGTTTTGCAGTAAATACATGATGATGTATAATCAACTGGACTACAGGAATGAAATACAAAATCAAATCAATTCAGGTTTAGTAACATAGGGAAAATTTCCACCAAACTGATAAACTTTGGGAGTCATCTTATTTTCATCTTCACAATTATATTTACAGGAATAACAAAGAAATATTGTGAAGATAGCTACATATGATGATTCCAATGAACAGTAAAAGCTATTGTATTGTATTAGCCTAGCTTTGTGTCATCATTTTTGTTGTATCAGTTAATCTTCCTGTCTGTAAAGGATCTTAACCCAAGAACAAAATTTAAATTACATTGGATACAGGATAAATGCAGAATTGCTAAACTGACTAACTTAAAATTATATATCTTCACTGGAAAGAGGGGTTTTCCCAAGCCAACTGGCTTGTTAAGTAACAACGGCTTCTATAAAATATGAAAAATACCAGATATGTCAAGATCAATCTCATTAGACAAGCTGTAATTGACACCTCATTGTTTTGTCTAGCTGGGCCTACTCACTTTTGCAGTATCTTCTCTGATACGCAGATTTCTGACTGTGATTCTCTGTTTTGTCTCAAACTTCTGTCCGGGCATGTCCATTTCCTCAGCATAATATTTGTCCTCACCGTCACTGTCGGCACCCTGTGGGAGATAACATGACCGTCTCATTAAATTGTTAGATCTAGATCTTCAGAAAATATTTCACTTGAATCCTCTAATTTTTTTTTCCGTACAAATACCTATGACTGAAAACAATATTTTTCTACAATCCCAATTAGTTGTCAGAGCTTTAGAAAATACTTTCAACTGAATGTTTTTTTCTCAAATGCACCATACTGAAAGACTCCGATTTTACCAGGAAGGAAGCTATAAATTTTACAAAGCTAAAAATGGGCCCAGCCTAATCAACAAGACTGAATCAAGTTGTAAATGAACATATTTCACATTTCTGTTGATACTTGTAAATAATGCAGGCAGGCAGCTGGTGAAAGTTTTGAAATAGCACAAATCTTTAAGACTTAAATTTTGTAAAACAACAGAATTCCGAAGACCAAATATGGAATATAATGCACAGAGGCCATGAAAATATGTGATACATATTACTGAGAATGAGACTCATAACTGAGAATATTTTTCATATTTCATTATATTTTTCTCCATGTACTAACTCATTTTATCTCTGTGCCAGCAAATACTGACCTATCACTTTCTGTTCTCTGCAATACCTCTAGTACCTACCTTTGCTTCCTTCTCTTTACTGTCACCTTCGTGCATCAATGACTCATCCAGGGATTTTTCCTTCAGTGCTCGCTTTGCCTGATATGAAGTAAATGTAAAAATATACTGCGTGAAAAGGTTACAATTCTGAAATATTTGAACTATTTTCAAAATAGAATAATTAATCTTAGAATGTCAAGAAGAAACCAGTCTGGCCAGTGACTGAAACATTAAAAACATGTGATTTTGTGTCTCCGTGCAGAATTCATTTGAAGATCAGTTCATCATGCTGAAGCTTCTGCAAATGAACTGAATGGCTTCCTTTCCAGTTCAGCATGACGGGATGCCCCAAAATTCATATGACATGTGATTTGTATCTGCGGGCTCTTGCAGCACAGAGTGGCGTGATATCACTAAGTACTCTAGTCACCAACAGCAAACATCTTATTTTATACTGAAATTCCCTTCCAAACACATAGAGCAATAATGACTGGCTCATCACATTGTATTACCTCGAAGGATTTCTTGCCATTGCTTACTCATGAGTATTGATGCCATCACAGACATCCTGACACTCTATACCACAGTTCTTAACAACATTTTCAGGATTAATCTACACCTATGACTGCCTACATAAGACTACCTGACTTTGTTGAAGATATATGTAATGTAAAATGGTAAATGATTATTTTAATAAAAAGAGAAAAAAACTCTAAAAACATAAAATAACCGAACTATGTGGAAATAATGCATGATTATTTACTCAAAACTTTCCCGTAAAATCAAGTTACAACCAGAAACCTTTTTTTTTTTTTTTCAATAATCTGACAATACCTCTCTAGAAGTATTGTGTGAGTCCTGTTGGTTTGAACTAAATCAGGGTGCCTTGATTACATGAATTTCATTACAGATAACTAAAGACTACCTCCTCAATCTCTCTGTAATCCTCCTGCAACTTTCTCTGATGTTCCTCTGGGTCAAAGCCATTCCACATATCACGTTTCCCCTCATAGTCTTGTTTCAGTTCTGGAACAAGATATTCATCTGGTGCGATATTTGAACCTGTGAATTTTGCTCCAATTTTGCGAGGACGCTGTAAAAAGGAAAAATCAAATGAGTGCTAAAAGAGAGACAAAATTTTTTTTTTTTGATTTGCTGTTTTCACAAAACATTAACAAAGCTTAAAATCAATAATTCTAAGAACAATTACAGGATCTCTGCAACAAAGACAAGCAAAGTTCTTCCACTAAAAACCAATACCTTTATCACTGATTATATTGTAGGATAGGAAAATTTGATCTGAAGAAGTACAGATACTAAACCAACCACACTCAGATTTTCAAAAGATAAAACTGAATTGATATGGATAGCAATATGTTACCTTTTATTCTTGACATACAGGTCTTCTTGAATTTCAGTTACCAGTGTAATTCTCACCTCTAAACAATCTTTTTTCTTATGGGTCATAGCACCACAGTTCTCACAGGATCCTTTACGAAATTTCACTGCAATGGGACCCTGAAGAAACATGTCATGATATGATTTATCTAGATAACTTGTTTTCAATTTGCATTCTTGAACTATGCACTTTAAGCTAAGACAAATCACTTTCCATTTTTAAAAGGAAATAAAATAGAGTTTATAATCACTACTGAACAATTTTAGCTACAACTGATGGAAATGAATGGCTAATGAATTTCATCCTCAGTGAAATGTTTCATGTCCTCATTTTCTGTTTGTTTATTTTTCCTTTATTCATTACTAAACTTCATAGTATCAAGCACACCATCAATTATCACCTGTAATAGAACTATCCAATCAAATAGTGGAAATTGCTCTACAGCCTGTGATTTTTCTTCTTTGTATAAAGAAAGCACTGATCAATTGTCATAATCAAGTTCCATCAATGTTCATCATGGACCAACACTAACACACCTATCACACCATTTCTAACAAAAAAAGTTCAATGATAAAACCCAGGATTGCATAGGATTTTAAAATGCTTTTATGAATATTGTCACTACATTTCCAATGATTTACAGTCTCTACTATTCAATACACTTCTAATGGTAAATAATCTCTTTAAGACAAATCAAAATATGAGACCTGGTCAGTTAGTTTCCAGCAAATCTTCAGGTACTGCAATAATCATTTTCTTCTTAAATGGGAAGTTTTGTAAAATAATTTTGATCAAAATGTTCATCATCAAATATTCCTCACTATCAAAAAGATCCTTACCTCCTTAACACCCTTTTTGAATGAGACTCCAAGAGGAGCATATTTAGGTATCTTCTCTTCCTGCTGGCGCTGATGTTTCAATGTTGCTGTTTCTGCTCCAAAATACCATGGTGCTTGCATGATATATTGTGGAATGTGAGGATTTATGTCTCTATAGGAGAAGTAAAAATTATGCATTTTGAAAAATTAGACATTTTCTGAAAACTTTGATTTTCCACCTTTTATTAATGCCCCGGAATCTGACCTCTCCCCACTGCATTTCAAATGTGATGTTTCTGACCATTTTCATATTTATAACTATGACAACAGCACTTATCATTTTTCTATTTCAATGAATTCAGGAAATTTCACTCAGTTTGATGACCTCAGTAAGGTCAGTATCTATTGCTAGAAACTCAGTAAAATATCTATATGAATAGTCCCACAAAGACAAATATCACAATTTAAACTTATAAAGCATAGTGTACACAACTCCAGCAGTTATTTTGCAACAGAAATGTCGATCCACGAAACACAGTAAAATGAAGTGAATTTTAAAGAAAGCCGAAATCACTATCACTATTGCTGGTTGCTTGAACCATCACTATAGCCAGTTGTTGAATGTTTTGATCCTGAAGCAAAGCTAAACAATACAAACTAAACATACTGAAACAACATACTTTCCTTCCTCATCCTTCATGGCAGGAGCTGTGCCAGCCTTTCTCATCTCCTCCAGTTCTCGTTGTTTTTTCCATTCTTCTCGTGACTGTTTTCGGGGTTCGTCTCCATCTGCGTCTTCCTCCTCCTTCACCTTTCTTGCCACCATCGAAGGTGGCAGATTTGGTTGAAATGACATTGTGAATGTCTCTCAAATTCCTGCAAAGTAATAAAAAAACAATCTGTGAATATAAGTGGTTAGTATTTATGAGTAATCTTTTTATACAAGAGCAAATAATATCATCAATACAGAGAAAATTAAAACATTCATGATACACTGTTTTCTATTCATACCACAGTTATGACCCAGTCAATATAAGAGAGTGAAAAGAGTGGTTGCTATGGAATTTGTAGATCTTCCTACAAAGTGGCTATATGGACTGGGTCCGGATGAATTTTTGTTTGCTGTATGGACCCGAAGCTATTTTTAAAAATGCTCCCATGGTAAGCACCCCAGTCCCAGTTAACTATCTCTCCATATGGCCATGGCTGTGGGTGCCACATTTTCATCATATTTTGACTTTGAGACAAAGTTTAAAGAACTTTGCAAAAAGGAAAACGCTTATTTTGTCAGGACTGGGATTTTCACTGCCTGGTGTGTTTCCATGTTTATATCTTTTTTTTTTTTTGTGATTGCAAATGCATGACTTTCCTTGTTCCATTTTCTAAGAGATATACATATCAGGTTCAGAGTTTTCCAACAGAGTTCAATTTTTAGAATTCCCCAACAAAATTCTTTGTGTAATTCAAGGCCCCAAAACATAATCATCTGAGTGAAATCTGGTTCCAACCAATGACCAGCCTCTCATTTGCCCCGGATATAACCCGTTCATGGATTTGAACTGCAAAACATCATGTTAGGATCTAATCAATTAATGCATCTTCCCAAAGTAACTGAAAATTCTACTTTGAATACTTTAATTCCTAGATTTTTGCTGATATTACGCCTGTTTTCTCTCACTGTGCTTAAAGGGGTAGTGCAACGTCATGGACACCCTATACTATTTGTTGTAAAATAATAAACTTCTAGTAGCCAAAAACA
>JBCEWB010000001.1:8221652-8234355 GCA_039654565.1 Peronia peronii
TCGATCCCTCGGCTTTTACTTATTTCTCAAAGACAAACAATACATCGTTGGAAAGATATCTTTCTCAGCTTTAATAAGATGTATAATATATTGTTCTAACTGCATCAGTTTTAAAGTTATAGGTCCGTTTCTAACACGAGGGTCAAATTCTACGCTAACGCCGATTTTTTCCCCGCGGTGGCGGGGCTCCGTTGGCATTGCAAACTTCTCTGTCATGATGCCCACAATGCAAATGATAGAACTCTGTAGTCCCTGTATTGCTTCATAATGTACTCCATGATAATCTACATGCAGCTTTTTCCAATACAAGTAGAGAACCTACGGCCTTCGTGTGAGATTTTTAAATATAGATCAAACCAATACTGTCCTGCAACTCAAAAGATGTGGCAAGCATGCGTATCTCGATGCTGGTATTTTTAATAATAAACTGCACATTGCTCAAAGAAAACATTTTGGATGCTCTGCAACAGAAGCGGAGGAACAATAGCATAATGTGTCATTCTATCCAACGTACAATTCATATTAAACACCCTCGCAAATTTACTATTTAATTATTATTGCCTTTTCACAAACATCTCAAACATAAAAAGCTTTTTTGGGGGTTTAAGTAAGTAACATAGATCTTTATGCAACAATTCTGTGGATACATTGAGCAGTTTTTGAGTATATGAGCCTTCTATGGGTTTTGTTCTAGATTAATGGTATAAATGTTTTCAAGAAATGTTCAAAATCATGCTGAGGAATTAATAAATTCTAGCAAAATCAGACGGGCAAAATTTTTAAAATTAGGCATCCTGATATTGATCCTAAATTTTCTGTGATATTTATCGTGTCAACGTTGAAATGAGCTGGTTGTCAAAGACAGTTTCATGCGAAAAAAATGAGTTTTATTGATCATGACTTTGTCTCACTATAGAAGAGCTATGGCTGAGTAGTTTTGTTTGACCAAAGTAAAATACACTCATTTCTTTGACATCAATAAGTCTATTGGTGAAGCCCATTAAAAGTCTGACAGCTAACTCATTTCACCCATTTGCACTATAATAGGCAATAATTGTCACAGCTAGATCCACCTGATTTTGATTGAGGTTCACTTCCACAGCCTGCAGTCCAGACATGTCGTGAGGAAGTTCAGTAATGGAGTTCTGTGAGATATCAACCACATCAAGCTGTTGAAGGGGAAGTATTTCTTTCGGGAATGATTTCAGCTGGTTCCCAGACAGAGTCAATGTTTTGAGGTTGGCAAGATTGGAAAATGAGCGTGGTAAATGGGTCAGGGAATTACCAGTTAAGTTGAGCACCTCCAATTTCTTCAGCTGCCCGAAGTCATCCGGGAAAGCAGCTATGATAAAAAAAAAAAAATTCTATTTCAATTACTTTACTTAACACAGTTACAACATATGTTTCTTTTGATATCCACTTAGCATTTTGAAGAGAAAAAGAAATTTACATTATACTATATCAGGACTGTGCTCAAATATGATTTCTTTGATATCATGGAACATTCTACTAGTTGTAATAATTTCCCACTAATATTATATGTTTTCAGAAGCAGTTTCCCTTGTTGTAGTCAGACCTCAGTTATGGAAGGTCATCAACATCTAGGGAAGCAAGTGCAAACAATTCAATCATGCTATTCTCTCTCCTTTTTGAGGTGATCCCTTGAATGAACAGAATATTTCATGAGTGTGTATACAAATAGCCAATACAAATTTATGTTAATATGATGACTGGCATGATATTACAACATCTACAATCAAAACATCTCTGTTGAAGTAAGAAAAGCGCTTTTACTACGACAGTTCATATGATCCACTTGAGATTTCACCACATACCTGACTCCTGTGAAAAGTAATATTTTCACTGAGTATGATGTCTTTATTCTCCTCTCAAAATAGTTAAATTAAACCTCTTTGAAAAAAAAAAAAAAACCGGTGAGAATCTCAAAATGATTTCGCAAAAGTCCAGTCTATGAAATACATATAGTGCAACAGTAATATTCAAACAAGGTATCTATCTAATCATGACTTTCTCACCTAATTTGCAATTGGTCATTGTCAAATTCTTCAAGTTCCCAAAGGTGACAAACCATGGTGGCAGCTGTGGTATTTTATTGTCGGATAAATCGACTGTTCGCAAATTTTTAGACAGCTTTTGTAGTTCTTCAGGAACCTGTGGAAATAATAAGAAATGAATGAGTCATAGTTTATCCAAACAGCAGATGGATCAAAGATTAGCCCAGCATATACCGACCTGGCGGGTAACGTGCTGTCCAAAGGACAATGGATGATGTCATGTAGATGTCTCCTTAGTAGTCATTCTATTCCTTTGTAAAAAAGGTCATCACGGAAATCTCGAATTACGGAAATCTCAAACACATTTTTTTTTTACTTGAGAAATTCAAGTTTTCCGTGCTTGACTGTATTATCTTTTCCATATGAATCATTTCTAGCAATCAATCAGTTTACCCCACAAATGGCATCCTGATACATTACCTCCTTCAAGTTCAAGTGTCGCAGCTGACATGCCCCTGTTTTCTGTGCAGTCTCAATGTGCTGCTTCAGGTTCGAATTGCCCATTATGCGGTTTAAGCTACTGCTGCTCTCACTAGAGGTTTGCCGAGTATTTCTAGATGTTGAAGGCTGGCTAAGTGACGGATCACCACGATGTTGTCTTCTGTCCTAGAATTATACACAGTTCGTTCTGAATTAGAACAAGAACATGGCAACTTCAATACATTTCATAAAGATATTATGGATCACCTGATTCCATCAGCTGCATTTGTAAAACACAAAGGTCTGCTGTGGAAATTATTTACAAAATCAATCATGACAACACTAGGGGATGCACACTTGATAGAGACATTTAAAATTACATCTTATTTTATCATTGTGAACGAAATTAATGATGTAATTTTAAAAAAGTGGATGTGCAGGATTATAACAGACATAAAAATAATCATTGCAAAATTAACTAAAAACAAACAAAATTGGTAAATACATGAACCTGCAGTGGGCAGGTCTCAAAAATTGATATCCATTTGATATGTCGTAGGGATTCACACCAAAATACCTGAATGAGAACTAAAAATTCATAAAAGTAAAAATGAATGCCTTGTCGAGGGGGTCAAAATACATCCCAAAAGTGGAGGTGATTTTTTTTATTATTAAAGATAGACTATTTTAACCTTTTCCATCAAATTAGGCATGTTGAAATTTGAGGAAAACAGTGACAAAAAAATTGATTTTTTCAAATGGTTGCCATGGCAATGCCGCCATATTGGATTTTGGCATCTCTAAAATGGCTAACTTCAAAATCTATCTAATCCATCAAATTTTGACAAAACTAGATGAAACTTGGTGAACATATTGTTTGACATAATATCTAAAACGCTACATATTTTCAGCCCTTCCTATGTGATACAAAATTTTCAAGAAATTTTTTAAAATGCCATGTAACAAAAAATCAAATTTCGCCGTTTTTTCATATTAAAACCCTATTTTTCTCTAAAACTTACCAACCGAATGGGCCGCGCATATGTATGTTTTTTGGTCTTGTTATGAAAATGATGTATATCAAATTTGGTTAGAATCAGTTTCGAAACAAAAAAGTAGATAGCAAAAGAATATCCAAAAACCAGACTTCGAGAAAAACGCATTTGAAGTTTTTTTTTTCAGCGAAAAATGGACATGGTGAACTTTTTGTTCGGCTTTCAGCCTCGGAACAACACTTTTTTTACATACTAGTCCTCTCTCCATGACTTCTGCGTCTCTTGTTGTCGTTTTTCGGCTTTCTGGGCGTATCTTTTCTCTAATTTTGCTCCCTACCCCCCATCAATATAAGGGCTCCCATAGAGTTATTTCTGGGTTCTTGAGGGCCTATATGTGCCCCCCGTATCTTTTTTTGTCCAAACCAAGAGTGTCTTGACCTTTACTATGGCATATAATCCACAACTGAGCTCTGAAGTAGCAGAAAGAAAGGAAAATTTCACTATTTATAGGACTTGGAAATTCATTTTAGAATGCTTACACAGATAATCTGGATTTTTAATCAGCAGTTTTTTCATCTCATAGTGGTCATCCAATGTCCATCCCTGGCACTGGAGTTCATGATATTGCTAGAAGAGGTCATAATCAAGTGTCCTATGCACTTTTTGCCACATACTGATGATCTACGATTGCAGTAACCACCAGATGGAGCCAAATCCTGGTTGACAGTAGGCTAGGCCTACCGTTGAATGACCATTGGTCAAACACGTTAGAATGGACACTTTCTGATACCATTTTTATTCGCAAAAAAGGCAGGGCTTTCAAGGGAAATCAAAAACCCAAAATCGCATTTTTTTAGCAAAATCCATAGTTCTGGATGCACGCCCCCCCCCCTCCCCCCCAGTAAATAATTTGTGACACTGAAATGCCATTAAGTGACTAAATTAGTACATTTGAAAACTGCCACTTTGAGTCTGAGAGCAAATTAATACTGAAATTTAATGTCAGTCAATTAGTATGGCTTTCCATGAAAACTTTTCACAATGAGCAACACTTGTTGGTAGAATGTTTCACTATCAGATAGATCAGTACAATAAACGACTGGTAACTAAAAAATTGACAAAACAGTGATAAAGAAGAGCACTGAGCAAACATGGAAGTACAAAACATATGACCAAGCTTACCTCCATACCTTTTCACCCGGAAAAAAAAACCTTCCCACAAATGATTCCATTCTGCCTTTCTGCCTTTTGTGCCATGTGAAACACTGTCATTTATGAGCACCTCACTAAATACAGACAGGCCTTATATTAATGGGTATGTCCTCTGACCAAAGAAATATCTTGAGTATTTCTTTCAGTTTATTTCAACTTGGATTTTAGGAGCACTTCTTCTCAATTCATCATGAATTCATCCAAGAAAGTCTGTGCTTTAGGGTTGAAATCAGATTTCCACTGGCAAATCTGTTGGGTTTTTTTCCTGAGACAACATGCACAGCATTGCTACAAATTCAGGTCAATATCACAATCATGTAAACCTCATAGGTTTAGATTCATCAACTACTTGAACAGACGATTTTGAAATTGCTGCATACCCTACTCACATTCATCTTTGCACTGGAATATGAAGGAAAGTCAGAATATGTTAACCCTTCTCCTTCTTTCTATGACACTGCCAATTTTTCAGAAAAAATCTTTTATCTTTCAGTGATCAATAGTAACTGAAACTGTCCACATCTTCACTCTGCTTCATGGTACCAAACATAGCTTTCTTTGTTTCCTTGTTAAAGTAATAAATATTGTGCCATATGACTGTCATTTCCCATGGAAAAACACATTCACAGATCACTGAAAGAGTACCTTCAACTTATTTGATGCACAGCGTGATACAAGTAGGTATGTTTTTAATTAAACAATTTCTCATTAACTCATTCACTGCTGAGCAAAGTTTTCTGGTCTCCCCTGCTGTGCTGACCATTTTTTGGTAAATATAGGAATTTAGGTAGGTTTGAGAGAAAAATCAAATAAAATATAGTTTGACCTATTGTCAAAATTTTTTCTCTTATAAATGCATATTGAAACTTGCTATTAATAATTATATATTTTTCTGTGCTGTGCATTGTTATGTTTAGGTTTGGTGAAAAGGAAAAAAAAAAAAAGGAAAAACCTACCTAACACTCAAATGAGACTAGACTCATACTCCAAAGAACACATAAATCAGTAATGTAGAGTTACTTATTTATTCGGAAAAACGAAAAAGAATAAATCAGTTCACAAGTAGTCTGAAAAGTAAAAATAAATAAGAAAAATAAATCACAAAAGTCAAGAGAACTAACCAATGACGAGACAAATTCTTACCTTGAATAGATAGTGAAGATAATCGTCAACATACACGTATTTCTAAGTAATCCTAATAAGTGAAATTGTCAGTTGAAAGAAATAATAAACAACTGAGTTCTAGAATTACATTATTTACATTAGTAAGGTCTGCTTTTATGCTGGATTGCCATTGAAAGGCACTTCTGTAGGTCTGTGGTAACCACGCCCTCTCATCAGTTGTGTTCGGTTCTAGATCTAGATCTAGATCTAAATCTTGGCCCAGTTCACTGTCATTAGAATCTAATCTCTTCACTCAAAACAAATCAATATCCTCTTCATTATCAGAATCAAGCATAAACTGCACTACTTCAGTGTATTAATTCAAGTGCTTCCATAGGTTGATGATTCCCAACAAAAAAATAAGTTGTCCTAATACTTTGAAAATACTTTACAAACTGCACTCAGAATTCCCGCAAATACACACAAAGTTGGCCACAAAGACTGAAAAACATTTCTAGAATGATTTCCCCTCATACTATGTGATTTTTATTAGAAATAAAGCCAGCTTTTATTTCCTAACTACCGCTCAGGTAGTTTGTGAGAATTCTTGTCGGTAGTATATGCGCGGAAACTGACCTTGCAAGAATTCTCGTCGATAGCAGTGAATGAGTTAAACTAAGAGGACAAATGTAGTGTAAAATAAGTCATTCCTGCTTTGCAAGTAACAATAATTCCTACTGGATGTTAGGTAAAGCCTCCTGCCAGCGTGAACAGCTAAGATACTGAAATGAAACGTGGGCAATTTTTGTAATAACATGTTTTGTTTTTTTTTCTTTCTATTCTTTTCAGAAGCGATGAAACAGCTGCAACTGCCAGTTATCATCAATAACTCCTTAAGACACGACAGTCATGAAAAGCTTTAAAATGCTTTTCAAGCAATGGCACCAAGAAAATTTTGACACCAATAGCTCTTTTGTGTTATTACATGAATAGCACAAGAATCATAAAGGCCTATTCAAACTAGATCTATCTTGGTGTAGGAATGAATGCTTGACAAATAACAAAATTGATTTTATCGAATATGTAAAATAAAAGTATACTCTATACTAAAATGGATAATTTAGCCCCAAACATTATGTGTCTTTGATGAGATACTTCATCCCCTAAAAGAATATTGCTAAGCAGATTTGACAAAGCCCATTAGATTAGAATTTCACTCACCTTTTTTGCGAAACAGCAAAGCATTTAATTCTAATGGAACTCAATCTCGTTTCTGTATGAACATACGATAATACTTGATCTTACTTGTTCCTCTGCGCCCCTCTCGACTCGGGATAGTCAGAGGCTCTCAGAAACTACAACTACAAACAATTTGCGGGGCTATCTTTGACACCTGTGATCTCTCTGTGGTGTCCAGCCTCATCTCCCAACTCTGACTGGATTTGTTTTGATGAATCTGCTAAAGCACGAGTGTTTTCCCTTGGTCAATGTAAAATGTGTATTAGAAGCAGAACTCGCAACGAAACCAGCAATCCTCCAAACACAACACGCAAGTCCATTTTTCATTGTACTATGGCTGCTCAAAGAGTTACACCCAAACACTTTCTCATTACGGGGATTCCAGGTAAACACTGAATTTATTAAAAGCAGTATTGCTTACAAAAAAAAAACAAAAAGAGAGACAGAGAACTTCAATTGGATCTACCAAAGGCAAGGAAAAGAGATCTGGAAGATAAAAAAACTATTCAGAAACGTATTATTCTGGTGGAGTTAGTTGTATCTAAATTCAAGATATAGATCTAGTTCTGGATCTAGACAAGACCTAGTGAAAATTTATTAACCATTTCACTGCAATGCCAATTTTGCAGTCCTATGCTAATCATCTATGATACAGTCAGCCTCAACCACTGCTAGCACCCATCTGCGTTCAGTCCCGCTCACCGTGAACGAGCCAACCAGTAGCTCAACCGAACTTGTACTTTCCCACTGGCAGTCAGAAGTGCCCACTGTTGTTCAGAGTTTCTCAGTTGTTACATGAACAAGGAGATTATTACGCCTTATTTGGGCTTTCATTACTAGGTCATTTGTCAATCATCAGCATGCACCATCTATCAAAAGATCTTGTGTTTCGATCTAAATGTGAAAAAATGGGCAGAACATCAGGTCAGAGAAGAAAAGAGCATGGTTGATGGGGAACTGATTGTGGATGTGTCATGTATAAGATATGTCCTTCTGCACATGAGAGACAACTTTTTGGATGTACCGTGTACTGTTGTTAATAGTGAAGTGGTTAATTTTTTTAATATAATGTAACTGACAACAGCAGGCATACATCTGTGTAACAGAATAGCAATGTCTATTGACAATAGTTTCTTTACTCTCCTATTTCATTTTTGTCCGCCCAATTTGTTTCTCTAATGGCAATGAAATATTTTTTGTTTAAACATCATATGTAAATCTGTTTGTTACTTTGTAATTTCAAAAGCTTTTAAATTGTGCATTGCGCTCAAAAGAGAAATGGAGAAGGGATCACTATATTATTTTCCTTGATACAATATGTGACATAGAATATAATATATATTTCCCAAGGTGTGGGCAAAACAACACTCATGATGAAAATTCATCAGTATCTCGTGAAACAAAGCATTCAGTGCTCAGGGTTCATAACAGAGGAGGTGCGTGCCAGTGGAAGAAGGATTGGTTTTGATGTCCTCACCATGGATGGTCAGAGGGGCCAGCTGGCCCGGGTCAGGTAAACCTCATAGCTCACACATACCCTATGGGTCGACTGGGTACTGCTGAGGGAGTTTGCTTATTGAAAACTACCTCCGTCTATGCTGGTCTCTGGTCTGTGTTTGAGTCTTGACAAAACTGGCTCCTGTTTGCACATTAATATTGTTCACCCATTTGTTCATGTGTCATCCTCTCTATGTCGTTTTTTGTACTGTGTCCAGCAGCATTGTCTTGAATAGACTGTTGGTTCTTGAAACATGGCCATACCACTGAAGTTTTTTTGATTTCTCACAGAGGCCAGGAGCTCTCCATAGAATGCTGTATGTACTTTTTTATCAGGTCTACTAGTCATGCTGAATGCTGATGTGGATTAAGTAAAGCTCTCAAAACTTTCATTTGCCACACACAGAGAAGCAGCAATACAAAAGTAGAAACATCACTCAATGAGAAAGATTCTGACAGCCTGCTAAGAAAGCCAGATTATAGATATCTTCAAGTTCATATAAACTGGCATTTACAAATGCAAAAACCATGTTGCAAGTAACATATTCTAGTTGAAAGCTTGTATACCCAGTGCTCCTCCACATTTCCTGCTTGTTTTTGGAACTATGACATTGAAATCTTATGTTATGTGTTAATTTTTTTCTTTAATATATTTGTGTTCTTTTTATTCACCACTGTTTTCTTTAATGCAGTGATTCAGTTGAACAGATGCCAGGATCAAGGCACAGAGAGTATAGAGTTGGACAATATACAGTTAATTTGCTATCCTTTGAACAGACAGCACTTCCCACACTGCAAGCAAGGGTTTGTATTGTTTAGGGATTTGTTTGTTCCTCATGTTAACCTCAGATCTGTTCTTTCAGTTAGTATTGTTATGTTGACATCATTCTTTTTAATTGCTTAAACTTTTTGTGAAATAAATTACAGCACATTAGACTTAGTATCCAATCATTCAACTTCTTGAAGACGTCATATGAACCACCTTCCATGAACCAAGAACTGACATAGCTAAATAGGAGAGGTGGAAAGAATTTGCTCTCATGTTGACAATTTTCTAGTACCATTACATATGATTCTGGATTATGCTTGAATCAATTTCATTCGCCACACTTCTAAAGCTGTTTTAACAGTTTTTAATTTGAAATGCCCTCTTATCATAACTCTTGGCTTTTCATTCTTGTCTCTTACAGGCCAAGGAATCAGCCCAACCACTTTATCTGATTGATGAAATAGGAAAGATGGAGCTTTTCAGCCAAACATTTGTTCAGGTTTGTATTCAGTCTTACCTCATGATAAAGTAATAATAAAGTTTAATAAAGAATCTGTATACGATAATCGTTTAAAGATCTGTACATGTCTGTAGATACATAAGAATGCTTCTAACAGTGACTTCTAATAGTCACACTACCCTTATTGTTTATTGCAGATTTATATCAAAATGTCAAAGAATTATCAAAAAAAAGTATCTGTTTTAAAAAATTTCAATATCACATATTGATTTGTAAACTCAGTATATCAATGTGTAATATTTTTTACTGAAAAATTTAGCCTAATGTTACAAACAAGTAGCTTAACTTGCTCTGGGATAGGACAAACAGGGTTTATCAAGGATATCAAACTTCTGACTTTAGTTGGAATTCCTATTTTTTGGTTGTCGCCAACTTTCCTTCTTTGGCCTGTCAACTGCCGATCTTTGTTGAGTTCACAAGACAATCGCAGTTTTATAATAATTTGCGATACAAGTTCACTCAATAACAGTGAAAGCAGAAGTACGCATGCTTCGGGCAACAGTCGAACTGCTGGTCTGCAGCTGTTTGAAGATCGAGATTGAAGTTCATAGCCCATAATTCCTCACATGCGACAACATGCAGTCAAGTGGTTGTGTGAGAGTTGATTGGAAAATCAGTACATCAGAGTACTGACAACAACAAATCATGGTCATGGTGATCATGTTCTTAGAAAGATTAATGTAATAGGCCGCTAATCGCGATCTAGATTTAGGCTGGTATGGAGGTCTAGTTACGCTTGGTGATTATGATGACGGCACTGCCTGTGGGATCTTTTCAGTTTTCGGAATTTTCACTAGTTGTATAGTTTTATAGTCTCATCCCAGGATTTTGTGAAAACTTGCGAACTTCTCTCAAAACAATGCAAACTCCTCCTAGCATAGAAAGCTAGATTTAGTAGATTTTTTAGGTCTTACGTCATTGGACAGCGCCAGATGGCCGTGATGAAATTGGGGGGGGGGGGGGGGGGGGGAGATTTTCTGACTTTTCTGTGAAAACATTTTGACCCCCCTGGTTTGTTCCTGTAATACAGTGAAACTCGGATATTACAAAATCGGATGTTGCGAAATCTCAGTTATAAAGAAAAGAATCTGCAGTCCCGTTTTATTTCTTTATTCTTTCTTTTAATAAAATCTCGGAATTTGCGAAATGCCTATCCTCCCGGTCTGGCTTATAGAGAAATAATTTTCCCTGAAAGTGACAAGTAAAACCACACAGCGGTGTGCCGAAGATGGTTATGCAAAGTACTGTGCGCGCAACCAGCTTTTCATTTGCTCAACCATTCTTAACAATGCCCGCTGACGCCAATTACATGCTGGTGGCTAAAGGCGAGACAACGTTTGCGTGACACTTATGCAGATAGGCTAAGGCCCAGGTAAGTCAGCATGGGGTGGGGACAGTGTTTCTTTGTCCATGCAGGTGAAAGTAAAGCAGTTTGGGCAGGGCATGTCAAGTGGGGGAGACAAAGAGTAATCATTAAGGTGTTAAGGAATGTTCTGCCAAATCGTAACACGCGCAGACAAAAGTCTGGGAGTGGTCATCAATTAAAGTGCATTTATTGCCTAGCCAACACAATGCAGCACATTATTCTACCTTTCACCGCAGAGTAAAATGTATCGTTCAGTAGATTACCAGTTTCTGTACTTTATTGTTAAAATTTGTTATTGTCAGACATTTTTCTGTACGCTATGTCTGGGCAGAAAAGAAAATGTCTGTCACTGGAGACAAAAGTCAGGATTATCGAGGAAGTCAAGAAGAAGACAAGGACTAAAACTGAGATATGCTGTGAATATGGCATACCAAACAGCACCCTTTCAACAATTTTGAAGATTAAAACGTCCATCATGAAATCAGTCTCTTCAAACCAATTCATGCTGGAGAGAAAGAGACAGCGCACTTCGAAATAGGAAGATCTAGATGAGGCCCTCTATGCATGTTTGCCCAAGCTCAAGCTATGAATGTTCCACTATCAGGCACTCTTATGATCGAGAAGGGTGAGGAAATTGCAAAGAGCCTTGAGTAAGAAGACTACAAAATAAGCTCAGGTTGGCTTGACCACTTCAAGACAAGAAGAGGCATTACTATGAAAACTGTGTATGGTGAAACTGGATCGGTGCCTGTACAAATTGTTTCTGACTGGAGAGAAAAAAAACTGCAAGACATCCTTCGTCATTTCGCTGCTTGTGACATTTTTAATGCCGACGAAACTGGACTATTATTTAAGTATCTGCCCAACAAGACGCTAGCCCTGAAAGAGGAAGTATGCGCTGGCAGCAAGATTGCAAAGGGTCGGTTAACCCTTCTTGTCGCTGCGAATATGGATGGGAGTGACAAACTCCCTCTGAGGCAATTGGAAAATTGGAAAGGCCTAGATGCTTCAAAAATGTAAACAACCTGCTAGTGACTTACAAGCACAATAAAAAAGCCTGGATGGTTTCTACAGTTTTCACAGAATGGGTGATGCAGCTAGATCGCCGGTTTCGGTGCATTTATATTTTCTTTTTTGAAATTTGTTTTAAGTTGTGAGTTTGTTTGAATGGAACAAATTGAAAAACGCATGCACCGGCTTTGTAAGGGGACGCCTATCAGGAGAAATAATAAATAGTAATGATGAGTCAATGTTTGGGTCGTCCCCCTGGTTTTATGGTCTCTGTCAGATATTAGCCCAAGAACTGCGAACCACTTATTTATACGGTAGGTGAAACGAATCCCTGCATGCAATGCCCATGTTTATTTGTGGGGGCTCCTCGTTGCTCTGTGATTATTTCTCACCATGTCACTTAAACTTGGGATTTATTGGTCTCAGTTTTGTCAAATTATCGCCATAATAAGTATGCGCAGCTCAACAGACACTCCTTCACAAGGTAAAGGAAAC
>JBCEWB010000001.1:8235993-8260647 GCA_039654565.1 Peronia peronii
AAGCCTTTCATTCTTTAAAAAAGTTCTGGCTGCCTGTTTTTGGTGAGAATTTTTGTGGGTAGAAATTTGGAACTTGGAAATTTTGCTCGGACAGCACAGCGGCCTCTCCGCCTGCCCTTCATCCGATTATGCACTGCCAGGCGTTCTCTTGACGTGCATAACATATACACGGGGTCTCCGAAATATATTCGAGAAGGCTTGACGTCAAGTCTTCTTGCCCATGAAGCCACGGGCCGTTGAGTCGGAGGGAAGAGATGCTGGTTCTAAAATTCAAATTCTTTTCATCTCCCAGTGGTAGAATTGAACCTGCGATGGTCCACAAAATGAGTTCTTCGCCGAGAAGCAAACGCCTAGCCACACAGCCACGGCGACTTTTTGAATCAGTACTGAAGTACGTCTGTCATTAATTTGTCTGTCCCGCCTAGTGGAGACAGCCGCCGAAGTGTTGCTGACGGGGTGCGCGCAGGGGTTATTGAATAATGGCGCCCTCACGCTGGCAGATAACAGAGGACGAGGGGGCCTACTTTTGCTCAAGGGACTTTCCGGTCTAGTCAGGCTGGTATTTGTTACTCAGGTTCATAATGGCATCTTGGGAGACGATTCTGGAAGTCCAGGCCTAGTCCGTGATAGGTCAGAATGACCGCACAAACATCATACACCTATTCACAGCCACGACCGGCGTTTGTTGCATAATTTTTATTGTTCCGCAGAGTGTAGTGCACTGGCATTAGTTGGTTGTTTGCCCACTTCGTTAATCCTCATCAGTGGAAATGGTAAAGGAAAGTTGGGTTAGGGAAGAAACTATGAATATGGTGGAAAGGACCAGTTGTTTGTTGCTTTATGTCTTTCAACCTCCTTGTTGGTGGTTATCTGGACGGGAGAAAGGACTAAGGGAAGTTGTTGTAACCCCTGTTAGTAGGATTTATTGGATATCACCTCCCCTCCCCCAACCCTTTGTGAAAGAATGGACAAGTAGAATGAAGCAACATTTCCTGCCCTGCCCCCACCCACAACAAAATAAACAAAACATAACAAAAGAAAACAACAACAACAACAAAAAGAACAGAAATGAAAACATTAAAAAAACAAAACAAAATAAAGTAAAGAAACCAGAACAACTAAAATACAATATTATCAAAGCAACTGAGTCTTAACAGTGGGGTGCAATTTAGCTTAGCGCTTATATTTAAAGTTCACCATCTTTAGATGAGAGAAAAATCCAATTTTATCTTCAGTGACCTGTTCAGTTTTTGTATATATGTGAAGATGAGGGAAAAATCACATAGGTTTAGTGTTCAGTTTTTATGCATAGAGAATAAGTGAAGTTTTGGTTTTGAAGGCTTTATGCTTTTTGTTTCTGGAAGTTACTGATTCAGATCATTTGCTTTAGACAACAGCTGCTGTTCCTTTTGATCATTTTAGATGGATTAGTTAAGGCTCAGAACTAAACTTATGGATCGTAGCCTTGAAAATATTAAAGAAAACTGGACATCTGTTGTTCTTCTTCCTTAATCTTGATGTATATATGCACCCACTGGAGTCCGGGGTATATAAGTAGCCTGTCATTGATGGGATGTCTCCGTGGCTATGTGATTTGGCATCTGCTTCATGGTGAAAACAATGGGATGTCTCCGTGGCTATGTGATTTGGCATCTGCTTCATGGTGAAAACAACTCACGTTGGTGAGGTTGTGGTCGGGATCAACTCGCAGGTCCTCCCATTGGGGGAATGGAAGGACACGAAGATTGAAAACCTGCATTTTTCAGTGACTCAACGGTCTCCTGGCTTCTTCTGGGTAGGGAATCCCGACATTTAGCCTTCTTGGACAAGGGTGGATATATTTCGGAGATCCCATGTGGACGTTATGCATGTTAAAGAACCCTTGGCAGTTGAAAATTGATGAAGAGTAGGCTGCGTGCCGCTGTCCAGGCAAAATTACCAAATTCCAAATTTCTACCCACAAAAATTCTAAGCAAGAAGAGGTAGCCTCTTGCAGCCAAGATAATCCTACGTTCTTAGGATTGAAAGGCTTAAGAAAAGCAAACAAGGGATGTCTCCCATGGAATGCCATTCTCAGCATTCCAGGGGTGACATACCTTCTTTGTCCTTGTTCCTGTCCTCTGTCCTGCTCTCCAACCTGATGAGCTTTTTTGACATGTAAAGGTATCTTACCGTTTTCGGCACAGTATGGCCGTGATTGTGCTGATATGCTGTTAAACCCCAACACAAAGAAACAAACAAACAATCATGTATATAAACAATCTCATTGCATTGTCACTAATTCACAGCAACACATATAGACAAAATAGTTTACCAGTTTGTATGCAGAATATGTACAATATGAGCCATTTTCACCAGATAACCAACATAAATTTTATTTTTCCTTCATTTTGGTTTCATATGACAAATAACAGTGTGCTCCCCGCCTAAGAATCTCCGCCTAAGAGCCCGGTCCGCCTAAGAACCCGCCTCTGCTGCGAAACGGAATTTTTCCTCTATAATTTACCCCTCTAAGAACCCGCTCTGGGCGCTCCCAAATAAAAAAATCCGCCTAAGAGCCCGGTGTCGGGCCAAGACACCCGAGTAGTTGTGGTATAATTCCAAATCATACTGTCCACTTGAGAGAATCGCACAGTGCTAGATGTGCAGTAAAATGGGGAGGGGGGTGGAAAGAACAGGTAGACAAAGGAATGGAAGTGATGGTTGATATAATATGACTGCATAATCAGGCCACATTGTTGACTAATTTGTAACCATCTCTTTGTTTGAAACATATGGGATAGCACCTGAGATTGGCTTTGTGGATAATGAGGAGTAAGTTTAGCCTCCTGGCTCGTCAGCAGTTCTGCTACTTCGGTTGGTCTGTAAACACTTGGGTCACTCGTGTGATTATCCGCGGGGTAGCATAGCAAATCATGTTTTCAACAATGATACCGTTATGTGAAAACTCACACAGCGTTTAAAGGCTGGGCAGTATTGATGTAATTATATGCCAAAAAAAGACCAGGAATTGCTATATCTAATTATAGCATACACACAGGAAAGAAGGCTGTACTTATTTGCCTAGATAAATCTGTAACTTACTGTAACGATCAACTAATCATAGTAGTGAAGACAATCTATGGTCAGACGGATTGCGTAACTTTTCAATCCGCCTAAAAACTCGCCCGCCTAAGAGCCCACTTGTTTTGTCTCCCGATGACCGGGTTCTTAGGCGGAGACCACTGTACATTACGTTCTGTATATGTCTTTCAACCTCCTGGTGGAGGTTATCTCGTGACAAATACAAGTTATGACTTTTCAGCTTGCCTTTTTTTACCAACTGAAAAACAAATCTTTTCATTTTTGTTAAAAATTTTTATTTTTATTATTATTATTTTTTTTTATTTCCAGAGTAGGGAGCCATGTCCATGAAGCTGGTCTCCAGCGGTAGCTATAATGTACGCGCGTCCGAAATGGCGCACCTACAAGACCGCACCCCTAAGACAGTTAACTGTGCCGTCCATTTCTTGGACGACACAGTGGAGGCCTTTGAAGTTGATGTAAGTTTTTGACCAGATATATTGATTATTTTTCTTGTCTTGCTCTCACTCTCTCTCTTTCTCTCTCTCTCTCTTTCTCTCTCCATCTTTTTATTTTTTCTTTCTTCCTTTTTTTTTTTTTTTTTTTTGTTTGAAATGGTTTTAGACATAAGTCATGATTTAAAAAAAAATTTTTTTTTAATTTTATCAAGGTTGACTTCCACATAATGATCTGAAATAGTGGTAGGTTGTGAAATTTATATTGTATTAGCAATCTGTCAGAAAGATAACAGCTTAGAACATCCACACTCATATTGGCATATGGAGACAGAAAAAAACAAACCAAAAAAAAAAAAAAAAGAACTTTCAAAAATAATCACTTTGTGTCTGACAGGTCAGTGAATTTGTAATCCAATCAAGTAATTGTGGGAGAGCATAGCAGGGTAGTTATTCAAAGATTAGTTTATTTAATGAAAACTGGTCCCTCCCCTCTATACTGTATACTTAAATTGTAAGTACTTTATACTTAACTCATGCATTTATATTTATCTATCCCCCTCATTTTTTAAAAAATACTTTATGCATTCTATAACATTTTGCTGCATATACATATAAACAATGAAGAAGGCAAGATAAATGTGAGCCTAATACTAATAGTTTGAGCATCAGCTTGCTTACACTAGCACCCCACCATTGCCATACAAAAAAAAATTGTGCAGGAGATACTTAACATTGAATGCATGAGGGTGAACTGTGAATTTAAGGTTCTATATCAGTAAAGCAAGGATGGTTCTTTCTACTGCCTGGATTTATGCACTGAAAATAAACAACTAAATAACTAAGCCCAGAACAGTCTACAGCTTGGAATGCTAGCAGTTATGATGTGTGGCCAGATGGTTATTGATATGGGATTTGTTTCAGCGTAATTTTATTTTGTTTGACTTTTAGAAAGAAATACATGTTGTTTCAGTTTAACTTAATTCAATTTTATTTTTACTTTTATTTGTTCTTAGTATTTATGTATTGGTTGATTGATCATTTGATTGATGGATTGATTGATTGATTATTGTTTCTTTTAATCTTGAGCCCTCTTTTTTTTATTTGTGTACTCGGTGTTTATTGTTGATTATGGACTAAAACTCACACTCACATAGAACACACACGTAGACATAAATCCCAAAAAATTTATTTGCTTTTATTTATCTTATTTTTTTTGTTGTTGTTTTTTTTCAAATTCGTGGTGTTTTTTGTTTGTTTTCTTTTTTTTCATATTTTCAATGTGTGAACTTTATCTGCAGAAGAGAGGCAAGGCCCAGCAGCTGCTCGACAAAGTGTTTGAGCATCTAGAGCTGGTGGAGAAAGACTACTTTGGCCTCCAGTACATGGACTTAGCTCCAGGAGATGACACACTGGTAATGGGCCCTGTGGCCTTTTCACTTTGCATTTTTCCTGGTTTTTACACTGTACTTAGTATTTCATATGGAGAATAATGACTATGGCCTGTGAACCCTCAAAGTGTTGACAGGGATGTCGAACTTCTGACTTTATTCAGACTTTCTGGTCGCTGCCGACTTTTTATTTCTGGCTGGTTGGTGAACCAAACCAGGTTTTAAAAAAAAAAAATGTGATACAAGTCTTGCACAAGATCATGGAAAATCTGATAATCCTGTGCGTGGTTGTAGCGAGGGCTGATTAGGCTATCGTTTGGCAGTTTGTTTAGACTTTAGAACACAAAGTTCATTGCAGTCAGTTCCTCACACCTGACAACATTGTTGAGTGACTGCTTAAGAGTCAGCTTTTTTAATCTTGTAACAAAAACAAATAATATGGCCATGGCCTGAAAAAAGACTGATGAAAGAAGGGAGGCGTTCCCGACACAATCTAGATCCAGACGTACTACATTCCCATTTGAGAAACTGATTAGGACTACAGCACATTATAGAGCACGATCTTTTTTTTTTAGATACATATATAAAACCATTGCCAACCCAGATTCCTGAGAAAACTTGCAAACTTCTGTTAACATATCACCACTAGATGTAGTGTTTGTGGTATGATGTTATGTAACTGGACTGCGCTGACTGACCTGATAAAATTTTCTGACTTTTTCATGAAAACAGTTTGATATCCCTGATAGAAATTGCCTGTGTGTTAGCATGGGAGAACATTTTGACCAATCATATTATTTTCCTTTGCCAGACACAAAGAGTGTTGAACAAGCAGTGTAAGAAAGAAAAAAAAATATATTTGAAGCTTCTGTCATCGGAAATTCTGAAACATTCATGGTATAAGGAAAATGTTTTTTTTTATTGTAATGATCTTTTCAAATTTGTTATGATCAGTCTCATGAATGACAAGAAATAAAGTGATTTTATTCCTCTTTACACTGCTTGTTCAACCTTTCTTGTGTCTGTCAAAGAGAAGTAAAAGGACTTATCAAAACAATCTTTCATGGTTCTTATGACATGTTATAGTCACTTTAAAGAAATGACAGTTTTTGCCGAGGGAAATAAACAGAATATAGTATAAGTACTAAGTTACTACACTGTGTGCTGTTTGAAAGGAATTCCAATAACAAATGAGTCTTTAACAGGATTGGATTTTAGCATTAAAAGATGTAGCATTTTGGTCATCTGTAAATGAAGATGTGAGAACACCACCAAGCTTGAAGCACATTTTTCTTTTAAAAAACAAAACAGAGTTCCAGACAGCAAAAGAAAGCAGCATGAAAGAACCATTGGTGATAGCATCGTTGACAGGCTAAGTCGCTTCATGACTGAGAAATTTGTGCTTGAATGGGGCATATCTCAATACAACAATTCCGCTAAGTTCTTAAGTTTTTCCCCATTTTCTCAAAATCAGTTCATTGTGACTTAACAGTGTTTCGTTCTCATATCTTCATATGTTTATTGTAAACAATGTTTTCAAACAGACTGCCAGTGTAGTAGAGAGCAGTTTGACATGAACATGCATATGTTGGTGAAGAGAAAAAAACCCAGAGAAACTGGATCGTGTCTGCCAGGAGGCATGTCCAAAGTCCGGCCTGGGGGACCAATAATAATCTGTGTTCAAATTTTTACCAGCCTGCATCCCCTTTGATGTTTTTAATGAATCTTACTGAAAGTTGTGTTGTTTTTTTTCCCCAGTCAAACTTCTTCTTATTTTATGTGGTCTTCAAATATGAAAGGAAGAATTAAAATTTGGTAAAAACTTGTTTAGATTTATTTTTATTTAGTTCTGTGTGAAATACAAAGTATGCCAATTTGTAGTAAAAATCACTCCAATAATATCAGACTGAATGGTAGGCCCCTCATATTTTCACCTCACCAAATCTGGCCCTCTATGAAAAAAGTTTGGGCATCCCTGCTATATGTCGTGCCATCAATAGATTGCTAATTCAGAGAAATCATAGGAGAGCAAAAAAAGTCAGACAACTAGAAATTATATTATAGAAACATTTTAGTGGTCCGAAGTGGGTCAAGCAAAGCAGAGTTGATTGAATAGGGAGAAAATGAAGTAATTGTCTGTCAAGGTTTTCATTGCGTGTATTTGAAAAGATTTGTAGCCTTTCCATTTGTGCAAAAATAACAGTTACAATAAATGTGTTTTCTTGAACAAGAAAAGAGTGATGAAGTTCAGTTTGTGCGTCAAGTTGGATTCAGAGTTCAGGATACATTATTAGTGTTTGTTTTCTCTTATGTGTTAAACTTTTATAATTCTTTATTTTCCATTATTATTTTTTTTTAAGATGAGGATCTATATATAATATAAAGGAAAGAAATTGGACAAAAAATAATGTACACTGTAAATGTTGTCTCATGACCTTGTTTCACCGTCAAAGACAGGAATCCCATTCTTTTTGTTATAGTAATTTTTATATGGGTAATGGACATAATCAAATATTTCTCTTTCTGTCATTTCATTTTCTCATGTCTCTCTCAAAATCTCTGTGCAGAGATGGTTGGATCCTCTAAAAACAATCAAGAAGCAATGTAGAGGTGAGTGACTGATTATTAAAGTTCATGAAATCAGTGAGTTTGAAGATTGAGGATTTGATTTCATTAATTTATCTGTAATTGTGAATCCAAATCCTGATTGCTACATTCATCAGAATATTTAAATACTGCTCTAATGTATGTCAGACTGGTTATAAATTTGTAAATGTTGATTGAGATATGTTTGTTTCTTCGTTAGAGATAGTCTGAGGGCTTCTTAACTCTTTCCATGCCAATTCATGGTATATCATCTGTACAAGCTACATTGAACTGAGAGACGATCTGTCATCAACATCATCTCTCAGTTTAGGTACAGGCCAGGCAGGCTTGGCACAGGCATATACCTGGCAAAGAAAGAGTTAAGCTTGAAGAATTTCTTTGTGGAGTGTTCTAGATCTGCTTTGGAGAAAGTGTTTTTAAGATATTCTAGATTGGTGAATCTAATCTCTGTTTTTATATGGAAAACATGACATCTACCAAAATCAACTAGTAAGTCTTGGGCTTCAACATAGAAAAGAAACTTTCAGAAAGGATTACAGAAATAATCGTGGAAATGATGTGCATTTTTTTTTTTTTTTTCGAGTGAAAAATGTTGGCACTTATGACCTCAAAAGTCTAGCTTTGAGTGCAGTATTATTTTTGGTTCCTTTTGAATTTCTCTTTTCTGAACCAGGACCTGCATATGAATTCTACTTCCGTGTCAAATTTTACGTCTCTGATCCAAGTAAATTGGCAGAGGAGTATACCAGGTAAGAACTAAAGTTTTAGTGAGTTTGAACAAGATGAATATGAACACTTTAATTGTCTTTTGTTCTTTAGGAGTCATTGTTTACATGATAGTTAGCACTTTTAAATTTTAAAAATTGGAAAGGGGGAAAAAAAAAATTCTGAAAAAAAAAAGCTCGTTGTTACAAGATTGACAGAGTGCAGCTGCTGATACTAAACTGTTAGTTAAGTAATAACACTGCCTGCATCCGTATGATCATTACTGCCATCATTCAGTGTTATTCCTCTCCTTTTCCTCCTCATCATCATATAGAAATATTGTAAAAACAAAGACAGACGACTGGTTAGTAATTAAGATATCAGCATCACTATCATTGTTGCCATCTTCAATATTTTTGAATCTCTTTAGTTTGAAGATGAAGACCATGAACCGGCAACTTTCCCAAATATATTAAAATATTCAAACTACAAATCAGGAGAATTAATCTGTGAAAATTGCTGAAACTATTGACAGCACCCAATTTTTGAGCTGGCCCAGGACTGCATCAGAGCAACAACCACTATCATTATTATTATTATCATGCTGTGTAAATATCTTGAATATCAAGATTATAACTGCCAGTTGATGGCTGACTTGGTATGTTAATACAGAACAGTTATCAAACAAATAATCAATAATGATTTTGTTCAAGTGAAAAAAAAATAATAAAGCACCAGATTTTCAAACCCTCCTTAGTTATTCTTCAGAGAAGCTATAAATTTACATGTGATCCATCCTGTAGTACATTTTATTAGCAATCATAATACTTCATAAACCAGGATTTGCTTGCTGACTTCATTTATATCCCAGCTAAATTGCCACAGTGTTGCAAGTTTGTCATTCCTCTTCTTTACACTTCATGCATTCATTTTCAAATTGAACATTCTTTGGGTTATTTGATTTTTAAAGATTTTCCCCCCAGTTCTTTAGCATGGTCGAAAAATATGATTTGTAATGTTATTTTGCCATCATGGTGTCCTTTATTCATCTTTTTACCTGAGAGTCATATTAAATAAAAAAACAAAGTTTGCTTTCCATCATGAATTCTACTGTAAGGAAGCATTTATTGTCAAAAAGTGGTTGTTGTTTTTTTCCTGTAATTGTCATATAAGGATTGGAATTGTTAGTGAAGTAATTGGTGAGATGATGGTTTATTTCAGAATTCACTGCTCTAGCCATTCTTATGTCTTTCAGATACCACTTTTTCTTGCAAGTGAAGCGAGATATCCTCTCAGGAAAATTGATATGTTCAGAAGATGTTGCTGCAACACTTGCCAGTTATGCTGTACAGTGTAAGTGTCCACAGACATTTTGAACTGTATCTAAAATTTAGATTTAAATAATTAATGTATATAAATATATTCTGCAACATTCTGATGTGTAGTAAAACTATTTTGTTAGTCTTAACATTTTAACACTCTAGAAACCTGTGTGACAGTATGATGCATTCAAAGATAAGCTCAATAAGACTGCAATTTTGAGTAGTGTATATAGAGAGATGATAAAAAAGTACAGATATTTACCACTGACCAATATTCTGTTCGTGCGAACAGTCTCACTGTAGCAATGCTGGTACTCATCCTGTGCTTTTGGAGTTCAAGTATGATGTCCATTTTACTCCCAAAGGACTGCTATAGTAGATTTCGTAAAAAATTTTACGATGGGTGTTGACCTACTTCCACACCGTAATCATTTGAATTATTTTTCAATTTATTTATTATTTTTTGTTTTTGAAATAAAAAATGTTTCATTTTATGATTTAGAGTAAAAACTATTGATAAAAAGCTTTTTTATTTTAGTTACTTATGGCCGTAGAAGCATGGCAAGGAGATTATGACCAACACCATTTTGTGTGTTTACTTCCACATTCCTTCTTTGCATGTATCAAGATCGTACACTTGCCTAAATCAAGATGAGCTCATCAGAAGTCATTTGTAAAACTTGTGACAAACCCTTCTGTTTCAGCAACAAAAGAAACTGTCTGATGTTAGAGCACACTGCACCATAATTTTTTATTTTTTATTTTTTTTTTTAACATCAGCCACTTCTTTTTTTCCCCACAGTTATATGTGTAACAGTTTTAATAGGTTTATTAGTTGATTCTATGAACTCTTGTTGTTTTTGTTGTGCTTATGTCTGCTATCTGCTGAGAAAGATGACAAGAGAAAAAATGGAAATGGAAATTATATTTTAGTGGGTGCTGTCAATGATAACCTCAAATGTGAATGAAATATCGCACATACGTACCGTTTTTAAAACCAAATTACTCATAAACTATTCATGATATTTCAAAACTTAAAAAAGCAGCTTGCACATAATTGAATGAACTATTATTATTTGTCGTTTCTACTCAAATTATCACATAGTATAAACATTTTTTCCCCAATTACCAACTTTTTTGGACAGAATTTTTTTTCTTTTTTTTTTTTTAAACCAACCTTAGCAAGAGCTTTACCAACATGCATTAAATAAATAACAGAATATTGGCATTGTATGAAAGCTTATTCAATTCTGTTTACAGTGATATATAACTTGCTGGGTTTTGCACAATTTTACAAGGAGATATAACAAAAAAAAAATTTATGAGTGTGCAGATCTGGCATGTTTGTCAGATTTAGTCAGTCCTTTGAGAGTTAACAGTTTTTCCAAGTTTTAGAAGTTTAAAGGAATCATCTGCTGCATGTTGATCTAGTATGATATGAACTTGAAGGATATTCTTAAACTTGACGTAGTGGTTGAGTGAAGAATATTTTCCTCTTATCATTTTGCAGCGGAGCTGGGAGATTTCAACCCAGATGAGCACAAAGAGGGCTACCTGAGTTTCTTCCTCTTTATACCCAATCAAAGTAGTGAGTTTGAAAAGAAGGTGATGGACAAACACAAACAACACAGGTAATCAATCATAGATCACTTGTGGAATGATCAGTTTTTGCCCTATCATTATTATAGTGATAGTGGTCAATTATCACGTGAGAAAAGGTGGGTTTCTGTTATCAGCATTAGGCTACATTGTGTGTTATGACTTTATATACATAATATTTTGTTTTAAAATAGTCTCTTTTCTTCTTCTTGTTCTTTTTTTCTTTATTATTTTGCATGCCAAGGGCTGGACAAAAGCTTTGTGAAGTGTCCAGAAATGTTCCTGGAAATAACGATATATATTTCAAAGCTTTTCATATTTCAGTCTCTCATGGTAACATGGTAACTATAATGTTTCTAACTGAAGTTTACAGATAAGTTGAAGAATCTATAGATATGTCTCAACATCTTGGCAGGGAAAGTGTAAAAAAATAAAGGTTGAAAATATTAACGATTTAACAGTTTTGTGAAGCATTCTGATTTTTACTACTTAAGTAAATACCAGACATAGTTTTCAACATTTAAATCTGATGTTTCAATGACTTTTTTCTCCAGGAGCCAGACACCAGCAGATGCAGAGTACAATTTTTTAGAACAGGCAAAGCGGTTAGAAATGTATGGAGTGGACCTACATAATGCTCGAGTAAGTGTAGTCTGAAATCTGATCTCAAATTACTTAGCCATTGAAAGGAGGAACTTAACTTTGTTAGTACTGATTTCAAGCACCGTAATTAAGTTAAGGAGCTGAAATTACGTGGATTGAACATGATCTTTCTGTTGAGGTTTCAGATGTGAAAGTGAAAGTTTTCACATGCTGTGTAGAAAGGAAAGTTTGGTAATTGTTTTATTTTCAGAGTATCCAAAAAATCACCAACAACAGTGTTGCTATATTGACAAGGTTAGAAACAGGACACTTAATATGACTTTGGCCAGATGTTTCAGTCAGTTTCAAGAATGCACAAAAAAATATTAGGCAGACTCCATACTTTATTCTTTGAATTTGCCACATTTATGCCAAGCTAGTATTTTAACCCTAAAAGTGTTGACAGGAACTACTGAAATATCAATGTTTCTAGAATTGTATTCAATAATTTTCATTTATAACGATAGTCTAGATCCAAAAGCATTACGGGAGGAGTACCTTTAATTACTTTGATAGGAATGTGGAAAGAAACTTGGATATAAGATGTAATGAATACGCTTTCTCTTAGATTCACCCCTGGGCACTCCTAGTGTTGATTTACAGAGATTATGCTTGTGATTCATCGTCCATATTTTCATAAACTAAATTTTTATCAGAGTCGAGATTTTTAATGTGACTATAGGGTGCATGTTCAAATGAAATGATGCTGTTTATTTATGTTGCAGGATCAAAAGAATATTGACATTCAGCTGGGCGTCACTTCCGCCGGACTTGTAGTTTTCCAGAACAATCGTAAAAATGACACATTTTCATGGTAAGCAATATTTTTTCATGTATAGCTTTTTGTGCTTTGACATTTTCCTGACATCAGTCAGGAATGTTCAACCATTTTCTGGAGAATTTGTGTTTTTTTTTTTTGAGACATAAAAACACAACAGTTGTCTGAAGGGTTGTTGATACATCTTTTCATTGATTAGGGCATCGGTATTCTTTGGTATAAGTCAGCTTCAATCAGATTAAGAGGAATTTTAAATCTGTGCTGCTAAAATTTATAAACTTCGATCTATTTATCTTTGAACACGTGTTAAAAAAAAAAAAAAAAAAGAGGTGCCTGTTAAGAAAAAAAAAAAAAGCACCGCTCTTTTAATGGAGGATCACATAGAAGGGAGCCCATTCTTTTTGATGCATGATAAGTCTGATAATGAATCAGAAAGAATGCTCTGTTGAAAGCCAATTGAAGTATCAGATAGTTTGTAATACATTTGTGACTGTCCAGCTCAAAATGAATCATAAGATGGAAATTTTGGCATCCGAGTTATATGCATGTCTTAGAAGTGCATAGTATTAGTTTAATGATGATAAAGAAATAGTAATGAGGCAAATTGGGCGTGTATTTAAAAAGTTGTGTCTCCGTATACTCGTGCGTTCTCAGATCATCATTTCGAGAAATTGCTCATAGAAGTTCAGTCATACATTTGCATAGCAACCACATAATTAAAATTATTCAAACTTCATGAAACTTGCTATAAATCAAGAAGATCAACTTATTGAATAGCACAGAAAATTTCAATATGTTTTATGCTCAAATAAAAATTCTATGTAGGAAAGATTATTATTGTAACATATGGCACAATACTGAAAATAATGCAATAGAATTCACTAGTAAAAGATACAATTGTCATGAATAACATTCCAAAAACATTTCAACCTTTAATAATAATACAATCATACACGGGTTCTTCTAAAATAGTCCTCGACATAATGTTATACAGTTCCACATTGGACTGGCCCAATAGTTTGATTTACTTTGAATTCAAAAGTCTATGTTTCAGGTTCTGTTCAGCCACATTCCTTTGCTTACAGCAAAAATTTCCTATCTTTCTCTCTCCACCTCCTCACATGTGATGACTGTTCGCCATTTATGGTTATCATCAGCATCCTCTTCTTCTTCACCCTCATGATCTTCTTCGCAACCAGGCTGGCCATCCCAGCTGCTGTACTCTCCCCGTACAGTAGAGATGAGCACAGTTCAGGAAAAAAAATCATCATACAAAATTCAGAGATTTACCTCTCTTCTTCTTTCATCTCTGTATACTAATGATTTTTTTTTTTTTTTTTAAAATATCAAAATAGGAGAAGCAGAAGAGACAATCAAATACCACAGTAAAATCAGATGATTGTATTTAAGTGTAATAGTGAGTAAGAGTAGTGACTCTTTGCTTTCCCATGATCAAATCAGCATATCAGATTAAAGGATTCGGCCATAGAGACAAATTAGGGTGAATATGTTTACATTTAGGTTAAGAATGTGTCATTTTCTCGGGATATCAGCCCACTAAAGTACAGAATTAATTCATTTTAGCCCTACTTTCAGACTTTGAGAGCAAGGAAAGACCGTTTGGAATATGCTAGCTTGCCCAGCTGCGATCAAAGTAAAGAATATTGAAATAAATCATCAAAACTCGGCAAAATTCTTTTGTCACTCGCGCTCTGCCATTGGTCAAAATAATTCACAAAAAAATGGAAAAAAGAGAATTTTATTATATTTGTTTTGTATGAAGAATAATGAAAACAGATCATGATACAATCGTTGACTCATATTTGACCAACCTCTATCTGTGAACTTATTGTGGCCTGTATCTCGAAATAGCGATCTGTGTCTATGACTCATTTAGAGCTGGAGGGTCACACATATATCTCTGGCCATTGTGCAGAGCTGTAGTCAGTACTGTATAGATTTCACTTTTCAACCACCTCCTGTGGCAGGTTATCTGAGGTTGTAGTCAAAATCCACAGGAAATACAAGAAATAATCTAATCTTCTGGGTTAGAATAATAACAATAATAATAGACAGCAGTTATATAGTGCTTATTCCTAGACAGGACAGGCTTTAAGCACTTTACAATCCATAATTCAAAGAATCATCTGATTGCCTTGAAGGTGTGATAAAATGTTGAAAAATTATTTATTAAAATTAAAGATTTAATGATTTAAGTGAGAAAGCAATCACTGTTTTTTTTTTCCTCAAAGTGTTAAGTATATGATAAAAAGATGACCTAAAACAATTTGAGGTCATTACTTTGTAAAATGAGACCAATTTACCATTGTGCACTAAAGCCTCCAATGCCAGTTGGTATTACACAGTGACTTCCCTTGTTCCTTATCTATGATAATGATGTTTCTTCAATGTTTTTATTTAGGTGCAGAAAAGTCATGACTTGATGGTAAAAGTAGTAGTAAATTTCCCACACCCGTGAGAAGAAGTGAAGAGTTGGTTAATGTAGGAGCCATTTGATTCATGTATTTTGAACTCATTTGATAAATTGTCACTTGGAATAATGCATGAGCAGAAGGGGCCTTTTTATGTTACAAAGTCTGCTGAGAACACTGGCTCTTTTTCTCTCTCACTTCTTTGGGCCAAATTTCAGTGTGATAAGTTTCAATAGGCTTTGTCCCCGTCGGGAGGATAGATCTTTTCTTGTCAATTTGCAGATGAATAAGTCAATTTTTCTCTATGATGAATGAAAGTTTTGTTTCACTTCCTCAGGGCGAAAATAGTAAAGATTTCCTTCAAGAGGAAGCAGTTTTTCATTCAGTTACGGCGAGAGGTAACATTCCTGTTCATATTCCACATTTTACAATCATATGTTACACTTTGTTAAAAAAAGTATTGAGTTTTCTGCATGTATTTGTGGCTCAGATGGTTTGTGTGCAGTTTTCAGACCGATGGTCGCATTTTACTGAGTATGTGATTATGATCTTTCACCTTTAATTTTACTCAGGATGATTAATTTTTTCTTCATGCATCCATGTGTCTCATAAAGCATCAAACACTTGTTTTTTTAAAGAAACATATTTTTACATGTAATGTTGCTTGTTTTTTTTCCCCGTCTTAAGACGATATTTGAGTTTTTATCATCTAGTTTGGTTTGATAAAGCCATGAGTATGACCTGGATGGGATTTATCTTTGCTTAGATGGTTTTAATGCACCATGATTGTAATGTTTATACTATTTTTGTTGTCTTGTCTGAGTGTTTTAACCACTGTGGTGTTTTCAGGTAGCAGATAGCATAGAGGATAGTGATGGCAAAGGAGAGAAGTCTCAAGTAACATTTGTTTTATTTCTGTTCACAACTTCATTTTTTTCCTGAATGATTACCATCCTGTATATTGTTTTCTTGTGCACACAGCTTAACATTAATACAAAATGTTAATACCACATTATTGCTCTCTTTCCTGTCATTGTATTTTTTCTTTTTTAATATGTTATTTACTAACGTTCTGTGTGATTTAGTTTTCACAATCTCTTTTATTTTATACATGTAATAATGTTGTAAATTTTGTTTTTAGTTTTCCCCTAATTTCTTTCTGCTGTATGTGTATGGAAAAAAGAAAAACAAAGAAGTGGCAAAAATATCTCAAGAATTAAGTCTTGTGCTTTTTAGTTGTTTCATTTCAACCATTTAACTTTAAATATAAACGTTTGTTGTAGTGTTTAAACAATGAGGTTTATAGCTCTGATCCATACTTTGCTCTCTTATGTGCTGTGCTTGATATATCATAAATCATGGTGTGTGAGGCTTTCAGTAGTGCTTAAATTGTATCAAGCATGGAAAAAAATAAACGTCACATGTCAGTGTTTGAATAGTTAATATAAACACCAGTCTATTTACTTCTGCTTATACAGAGTAGGAATATATTTCATTGGTGTAATGCCATGTGTTGGTACGTCCACATAATGTGGCAGATTCATACAAAGTCCTGCATACTATCTCTGTCAGCTTGATTATTGTGAGCCTTGGGCATTACGTGGTTGTGCTTGTGAATAGTGAAACATTTCAATCATAAGCAGTGATGGTTTGCTCAGTCTTGTAATGCTTTTATGGCCTGTGTCAGAACAGAGCGGTCACATAATCTTTTTTTCCTAATAAAAAGTGTCCATATAAACTGTTACCAAATCAGCATTTTCATAATGATTGTCTTGCGGCCAGTCAGAATGAATTGTAAATTGCTTAACTTGAACGGAGAAATCGAAAGTTGAGTGTGATAAAAGTAGTCTTATATCTGTCGTTTATATCTGTAGAAATTGAAAGCTCATTCATCTCTGAATAAGAAGATCTTGCTCTTAGGGGCAGCCTATAAGTATATCAGGGTGTTTACGAAGTGAATATGTATGTGCTAAACTGTTCATTTTTGGCGACTTCTCTCCTGATATTAGCCTATGCACAAGGATCATCCCCTATTTCTTCAGTTTGCAATATTCCTGGCTACCGTCAAGTTAGCTTGAACCACATGACGGTGTATGAATTAACGTTTTACATGATAGTAGTAACTCAGTTTTATGGAGAATCCACATAAAACTCATTTTGACTGGCAGCGACTTTATTCACATACCAAAAAATGACAGTTCAGGCCTATAGGCGATGAAAGATGAAATCCTCTTATTTTGTATATGGATCTGTGGGGTTTTTTTTTGTCAAAGCAATTCATAGGTAAAGCATAGTAAGAGAATCTTTGGCCAGATTAGCCCTTTGATGTTCCAGGTTTAATGAGAAGGAAGGTCCAACAGCAATTGTTGGGAAAACACTCTTTGCTTGAATTTCTCTCCTGATGTTTCGAGTAAGCACCATGCATTGAACACCTGCCTGTCAGTGAGGAGCAGACAAGGGGCCATTTTAACCATAGGTCAAATTACATGCACTTCCTTTTGCCCAGTTCAAGAGGCATGAGACAAGCATTGTAAAAAAGAGAAGAATTGCTTTTGTCTTGTTAATGAAACACATATCACTGAAAGTTATGAAAAATTCACCATGTCATGAAAATTTTTTTTGCTCATTGTGACAATTTTTTTTCCCATACGTTTTGGCTTCATGTTTCAGATAGCGAGAACAAAAGTCTTTTTTTCTTATTTTACAAAGCTTGCATCGTACATCTTGTACTTGGCGAAGGGAAGTAACCCTGGCTGAAAAAATGGCTCATTTGCAGTTCATTAAATAGAATTTTTTGGAGCCACAAGAATTTTTAGGGCCTCAAGATAGTAGATTTTATGTTCTCTTTTTCTTTTTTTAAAATCTTGTGTTAGGTATTTTTTCTCTCTGTTTTTATTGTAGCTGCACATATTTTTATATTTTTACAGTAAAATCTTTAATTTGAAGTATATGCTGTCTATCAGTTTTGCATGACTGACGATCACTTTGTGTAGATTAACAATATGTAATATTTTCTGTATGTTTAAATGAGCAGAAAGATCCAGTTCTGCCACAATTTACTGAAACTGCTCTCTTGTTAGCATATTTAATGTTGAACTACATCATTAAAGAAGATAATGGTGTGGAAAGATTTGGAATTCAAAATCATCTGTAAGAAATGAAATCTTTTCATTGCCTTTAACAGACAATATCAGTATTAAAATCCTGTTCCTAGCTCATCACATTGTTGGCAGCATGATGAAATGAGCCATGTGCCAAACTCAACCATTTGAGATAATACGTTCAGGAGGATGAAAGATGAAATAGAACGGAAATCAGCCATAACCACCAAATTTATTTCCAAGGCAAATTGTAATTAAATTAAATGTTTTTAGAAGCCCTTCTCAGGCATTTGCAGAGGAAGAGAAATCATCTATTACCTGTCCAGAATTTGGGTCAAAATGTTGTGACACAGAGATGCCAGTTTTCCGTAAAATTACAGAATTCCGTAAAACAAAAAAAAAAGTCCGTAAAGTCTCAGTAAAAGACCTGGTCATCATTTATAGAATGGAATTACCCGAGCAGATGACAGAATGGAAATAAATTTTACGGAAGAATGCGACCTTTTTTGTCGGACCCCAAGGACCCGTTTAATGATAAAATTGCTCATGCGCATTGGAACTACATGAATTCGTCATTCGAAAGCTGAAGGAATCCGGAATCGCTTACTGTGTCACCTGTAAGGCCAGAGTCCATTACGGGTTGAATGAGAAAAAGTCTCTTATTAGCAATTTTAAGAAAAGTGATCATGGCAAAGTCAGAAAGGCCTTACTTAAAAGATGTCTCAGTCTTTGCCAACTTCTGTAATTACCACAAGGAGCATGGAAACCTGCACTGAAGAAATGCTTCATAATTTAGATGAAAGGAAGTGGTGAAATGTAAACAAGATGGTTGAAAAATATGATATTTCAAGTGTCATTTTTAAAAAATTTTCCCAAGGAGAGGAGGAGGGGGTACATGCTTCCCGTCTACGACAGTCACACGCAAAAAGTTCAGTAAAAAAAATAGGCTCAGTTGGCACTTCAGGTAACAGACTGGATTTTATTTTTCGCTTTCATGTAGAATTTGTTGTCTTGGCACATGACTGATTTTGTCATTGTACCAACAATATGACCTCTTATCTGTGTGCTTTTGAAACCCATGCTGAAAGCATAGATAGCTGTAGAGCTGGATCTTTAATGCTTGATATTAGCATGAGTGTGCGGAGTGTATGTGGATACTGTTGCTTTCACACATGTATATGTGTGTGTGTGCACTTCACTCTTACTTGTGCTGAAGTGAGTTGGAAGATGAATAGAACTCATCAGATGGTTGAGAGAGATTTGTTTCCAGCTTAGTCTTGTGTAATGGGAGATTGTTTTGACCAGCCATATTACTTCCCTTTAATAGACACAAACAGTGTAAGGGAGAAAATAATCAATTCACCTTATGTCATTGAAAATATTAACCAGAAAGGAAAGGTCACCAAGAAAATGGTTAAAATTATGACAGTAAGAAGAAAACATTTTCTTTATACCACAGTTTTTAAAAAAAATTTCTTTGAGACATGTTAAGCAACGGGTGCGAAAATGTTTTCTTCTTCTTCACTGTGCTTGCTCAACACCTGTTTTGTCAGGCAAAGGGAAGTAATAGAGCTGGTTACAGTGATCTCCCATTGTTGCCCTTCATGAGAAATGATTATTCTAAATGTGTATCTTAAAAATAAGATGGAATATGGGCAAAAAAATTATGTTTGAAGAACGTAGAACCCAGATTGTTGTCAGATTGTAGGTTTAAGTGTCCACTTTTAGCAGCTTTGGTATTTTTGTGTTGTCAGTTGTTCTTATTTTTTTGTGTGTGTGTTTTGAATATTGAAAATGTATAGCATGTTTTTCATTTTATCTGAGTAAATTTGTGGTTTGCTGTCTATCATGAACATATAGCTGAGCTTATTTTTTAATTGGTTGTATTGGAAACTGTCGATATTGTTGAATCAGTACATGATTTTTAGAGTAACATACAGGTAAAGGACTTGAAATAACACAATGCAGAGCACTTGAATCAAGATCTAGTCATCATTTTATCGCTCAACTGAAATTGGTCAGTGAACTGGTTAATAATTCCATTTGATCATGACAGTAATTTTAGAAGATTTGGCCAAAGCTCATCACCAGTATCAGTTTTGGTATATTTGAGGTATTCAAATCTGAGCTATTTAGTTTCAGTTTTATGGCATAACATTTGTAGAAATGATGGTGATGGATCTCTGAAGATATTTGTTAATGCTTATTTCTTTTTACCACTATTCAGATGACAATTTTATGGCTATTTTATTGGAATCTTACATCAAATTTTTAAAAAATACATATTAAAGATTTAGATTTCTTCATTGCTTGCCAAGTCAAAGATTTTAAAAATAAATATTGTAGAGAGCTGTCATTGCGTTTTTAGTTGTGACTGGAAACATTTAAGTTCCTCTGCGGACATAAGTCATCCGGCATTTAGAAGAGCTTAAATTTGAAATGTCCAAAATCACCATTTGCATCTGTTTAACTTCTTTTTTTTTTTTTTTTTATTTATGTTGAGCTACACAGCTCTCTTGTATTTTCTTGTTGTAAGTTAAAAATGTGGTTTTCATTATTTTTTTTCAGAATGAGCCAGTAGAAAATCTGATAGGTTTCAACATGGTCAGCTACAGGTCCTGCAAGAACCTGTGGAAATCCTGCGTAGAACATCACACGTTCTTCCGCCTGCACCACCCCAACCCTCCCCCCAAAAAGATCTTTTCCATGGGGTCCAAATTTAGGTACAGGTAAGTTGGCTTTGCCACCCAGCGGATGCACTGTTTGTATAGTATTGACATATAAAGTAAACACATAATACTTGGTTTGATATTTAATGAGGCAGGTAATTGGTAATGAATTTTGTTTAGAATTTTTCAAGCATTGTATGGTACTGTAAAGAAATGAAAAAATTGGCAACCAACTTAAGCCCGTAGATTCTCATCTCAAATTGTGATCTTGTTTGCATAAGGTAAAAAGTTGTGATGCTTGATCATAATGTTTATATGTATGTGGGAAGTGGAAATGCATATTGTGTAAAGTTATGTACTTTGATGCCAATATTTACTGCCTTGTGCTGCCTGTTCCTTCATTGTTCCAGGAAAAAAAAAAGGAATTAAATTACAAATTTTGAAATAAGGACTAAAATACAAGCAGACGTAAGTAAGTCTGAAATCGTTCAATCAATACCATAACACTGAAGATATAATAGATAAAACACTTGCTTTCTCAATAATGAATTGGATTGCTTCGTACCATGTGCATTTCTACTCCCTCATGTTTCGCCATCTTTCAAACACAGCATAAAGTCATTTGCTATCTGTGTCCTCATTGTGTGCTCTCACTCTGTGTTTACAGACAGAGCCTCATGCACAAAATTAGGCATCTCATTCACCCACACAAACACATTGATGTTCACTCCCATTCCCAAAACCTGCATTTTGCTGGTTTTCTTTCATTGCATCAATTTTTGGCTTCATTATATATGTCATTTTCATTCTCAAACCTCCCACCATTACCTACCATTGACATCGTTCTGTTCTTGTTTGGTAAGCTACATTTTCATACTGTTTGATTTGATCTGGGTTTTTTTAATTCTTTATTTGTATATTGTCAGCTAGTTGGTTGCTATGTCTCTGAACCGCGCAAAAGTATTTTATTTATTTATTTATTTATTTTATCCCATTTGACTAGTTTAAAGCAGAATAACACACTGAAAATTTGCTTTGAGCACCCCATGTGTTTCTGTCGACCACTGGCGTGAATTTCATTGTCATTTATTTTTTTTTTTTCTTATTTTCTTTCCTTCTAGGCTGACGTTTGGCTGTGTATATTTTTTCAGTGTCATCATTTGGTCTTGTTCAATTGTGTTCCATTGCTAATCCATAATAACAAAGTTTCCGATTCCCTAGCTGTCTCCAGTATTACCGTAGCTATCACCAGTTAAAAACAGCACAGTTACCATGGGATGAGACCAGAATACCTTTAACTGAGAAACCCTGATTGGAATTTTTCACAAGAAAGAGCCTCCCTGATTCTTCTTTCAATATAAAGCTCAAAAGAAATTTTTAAAAAAGACAGTGAAAATCTTGAACAACTAAGTAAGTCGTTCTTAGAAACATGGAGTCATCCCATTGTAATGCAAAATTTCATTTATTTATTATTTTTTTAAATGTAAATTTGGCTTGGAAGTACTCTTGTGACTATAAAAGGCGGAGGAGAATTGCTAGGACCTGGGTTGTTTCAAAACTTACTACATTATGTATTGCATATAATACAGTGTCATTTGCTGTACCTTTTCCTTGATCACCATGGGGAGTGGAATACAGTGATACAATGTTATCTGCTGTCAGTTTTACAATAATCTCTTATAATTTTTTACCAACGGTCACTCATCATGTTTGCTGGGATGAAATTGTAATATTAATCACTAATAATCATGTTTGTGACACACTGCTCGTTACTGTCCTCCTTTTTTTTTTCCTTTTCTTTTTTTCTTGTAAGTCTGTCTCTACCTTCACCCATCAAATTGGAATGTACTGCATATCCCATACAAACCATAAGCAGTAAAAAAACCCTCCCCCCCCCCCCCCCCTAACTCTTAAATGAATATTCTTATCACTCATTTTCCTTTATTTACTAGTTACAAAATTGGTTATATTTCTGGCCCAAGGCTGGCATGTTGAACTAGATGAAATGAGTTTGCTGCATCTTGCAGAGAAAGTAGTTTAAATCAGAAGTGACACTGTATATCTCTTTTTAAAAGAAAGATTGAAAATTTTTCTCATTTGACAACATGAATTCTGAGCTTGCAGTTCATTGGTTCCTTCCACGACATTTCTGGCTTTTGTGTCCTAGATTTCTACTGGACATAGATCTATACTGTGATGCATTTTTTATTCATCTTTTCAAATGTGAAACTATCTTCTCAAACGCTTGATCTCATATGCTGTGCATTTAGAAGCATCTAGACTGTTGGAACCTGTATAGATCGTTGAAACAGTTTGTCTGTTTATTCACACAAGAAATCATAATACCAAGGAGGATATACATTTACCTGTATATCTGGAGAAAGTTTGAAAAAAAAATAGAAGAAATAGAAACAAGAAATATAAAATCGTAGGAATGTAGCGTGTGTTTACTACCTTCAACACCTGTGGATGCCCAGTGTTTTGTACTGATATACAATCATATAATGTGTTTGCTTTGGGAGAAGGTTACTAATGGTGACAGTGCATGGAGGTGTATTTCAACATTCTCTTATTATGTAAGGTTACTGAGAGCTATAGAGCAAAGGAATCGATTCACCGTTAGTTCTGCTGTGACAATTTCCTGGTCAGGGGACGGGATATTCAGTTTGGATTAATCTGTAAGATTTATAATGTTCAAGCAATATTAACAGGTGGGCATTTAGTGAAAATCACATGGTGTACAGGAGCATAGTAAATAAAGTACAGACACTGGAAATTTGCTCCTGAGAAATGAATTTCAGGTTGTCAAATTCTGTCACATAGAATTAGAGCATTGAAAGTGGTAGTATGACTTATAGGGTAACTCAGTACATACAGTAATAAAGCACAAATCAGTCTGATTACACGTAACTGAATCTGACGGTGAATTTTTAGATCTGTAGGATTAGGAGCGAAATTTCTGACATGAAGGCAAGCCATGAACATTTTTGTCTTAGATACAGTTTCCTTTAGAAAAAGGCACATTCATCATGTAACATGATTGTTAATGACTATTATACAAATATATCAGTCCAGTCATATCAGAATAGTAGACTGATCCTTCAACTCAGTGATTTGACTTCCATCTCGGACACAATCTCATTTAGGTATCAATCCTTGTCATCGTGAATCAGCAACTACCATGAATTGGGATATGCATTACAGCGTATTTGATAATAGTCCTAAATGTTGTCCACATCTTACTAGAATAGCTTCTCACCTACACAACATGTATTTGTTGCAGTGGTAGAACAGAATATCAAACGTTAGAAGAAAGTAAACGAAGAGCCAAAATAGAGAGGTCTTTTTCAAGGTAGGCCTTGCGCAATCACTTTCTTTATCATTTTAGATATTTTCCTCTTTTTTTTCCCCCCTGTTTTTGCTCCTTTGTGCTAAAAGCAAATCCATTTGATCATATTTTTATTATTTGTCCTAGGTTAATTAGAGTTCATTATTACTGTTATTATTCTAGTTTTTAAAACCTGTATTTTGTTTGGGCACCACCAGTCTCCTCTGCTCTTTTGATTCACGCTGAGTGCTTTCTGTGTATGCTTAGCTTTTTAGTTGTGCTAGAAATGTTAATGGCTTCCTTTTTTTTTTTAAATTTATTTTTTAAAATATGTTTTATTTAATTTTTAAAAAATTAATTAATTTTTGTGTGTGTGTATTTATGTGTGTGCAAGCTATTCCCCTCTCAGTTTCATGCTTTATTAGTGGCAGAAAATCTGTCATCATATTTGCTTTCTATATATCTGAAAAATACCTCTCAAAATCTTATATTTGAAGTTGAGATTAAATCTGTAAGGTTTATAGAGTTTTGCAGCAATATTTTCATATAATAAAAACACACC